>OVBI01000377.1:0-84193 GCA_900406495.1 Sisymbrium altissimum
CTTTTATAATATTTAAATTTAAGAAATGAAAGCTCATACCTGATAAAATCTTGGATGTTGAAAATTTGTTAATATTACCTTATAAGAACTCAAATGGTAGAGAATCATGCTGATAACGTGTTATGAAATAACTGAATAACTAAAGTTACGATAATGGAAATGAGAGAAGATGAGAAGATGGAAATGCTTTATAGATTTATGCTTATGTTGGTGTATTATTATATGAAATAATAATCCATATTTATAGGGGAAATACAATAAGAAATAACTCATATGCAATTACTACATATGAAGTTACATAAGAATTAAGGTAAGATAACTTGTGATAAGTTATTTGTGATAGACATTCATTAGTTTCATAACAATTCTAAGAATAATCCGTTCACATGTATTATATCAAACAATCTAAAACACTTTTAATGAATATATTGAATCCTATTTCAGAGATTAAGTGATCAATTCATTCTAACAATAAATACAACAATAATTGAAAAAAAATCCATTGATAAATCAATATCTATGTCTAATCCGATGATTTGATTTATTATCCCTTTGAAATCCTCAGACCTAACTGGAAAGTTACTCACACATGATTGCAGAGAAAACACAGAGAAATGAAATAAATTGCATAACAGATTAAGAAAATAAGAAAATAGGGTTCAGAAATTCTTCTCAGCAATGTAGATTAAAGAAATATTCTCCCCAAGGCTTACAAAAGGTTGAAAACAATCTGGAATGAATAAAATATGATAGATGCCAAAAATGACTGAAAAACTTAAGTAAAATAGACTCTAAACATGTTTTGGATAAAAAAAACCATAAAATCCTAAAATTTCGCATAACTGATTCGGCTGGTTCAGCCCGGAATCGATCGATCGATCATGATGCAAATGGTTGTTCCTCACCTTCATCATCGATCCCAGAAACTCCCGCTATAAACTCGCACAAGGGATCGACTGATCCTGATGTGGATCGATTGACCTCTCTCGAAAATAGCCATTTTTGCTTATTTTTTGGCATGATCTTTGCTCTTTATACTCTATACTTTATCCCATCATATTTCAACCTGAAAAGATTCCAAAATAAGAATAAAAAATTCGAAAAATAGTTTAAAATAATGGTTAGAAAGGACATCATATATATGAAACACTAATTCTAAAAAATAAAAAAGTTTATTTATTTATTGTTTTGTACTAAATTTTCCTTTGATAATTATACCATTTTCTAATTTTATAAAACATTGCTTTTAATTCTCTGAATTTTTTTTTTCTTATTTACAAATTTTTAATCCTAACAAACCAGCATATCCATATGAATAAAAACATACTTCTGAAAAACTATTTCAAATAATATATCTTGATCATCTTAGATCAATTTTAAAGAAAGAAAATTGCATGCTACAAATAATTTAATACCAAATAAATAATTCTGCAATATTATCATAAATTTTCAATAAATTGTAATTTTGCTTTGCTTATGCAACTCTTTTACTCATTATTTACAAATCACTAGATCAGAAAATGAAATATCTATCAAATAAATATCTCTACAATTATTTTTTAAACATAATACTATTTATTAGTGAATTTAGAATAGCATATATAATTTAATTTAAAATATTATATAAAAATTTAATACCCTTAATAAATTTAAATATTTAATTACGAATAGTAAGATTTTCTAGTAGTAATAAATATTAGATAATAACCTACACTCTGCCAAGGATGAAATATTTATTAAAAAACTTTATAATATATAATTATAAATTATACCATAAAATAAAACAAATGTAAAATTATTAATGTTTAAACCTTTTGTAAAATATTAAAAATATAGGATGTAGTATTTTTTTTGGTGCTTCAAACACAACTATGTAGTAGATTAAATTCATTTTTAATATGTTTGTGAATTAAGGTTTTTACGGGTTGTTTCAATTTTTTTTTTGCAAATTATAATTGTTTGATACATAACATATTAAATTAACAAATTAACTATTGATACATATATAGTAGTGACAAGATACGAGAGAAAACATTGGTTTCCATATAATTTTCAGTGTTTCCACTATCTCAAAATAATCATGCTTCAACGTGGATCCAGATCTGAAATCGTCGCCGCATTGATAGAACATGGAATAGACCTGCTTGAGGATTGGATAAACTCCAAACCGTTAGGGTCCAACTCACGCCTAGTTGAGAAGCAATACCCGGGGGCTCGAGGCATAGGTAAAGTGGTTGAGCTACTAGTGAGCATCACAATAATCATCGACAACAATGGACGATCTACAGGATCTTCTTGAACACATAATAGTGCAATATGGATGCATCTAATAACTTCATTGCTCTGATAACTCTCTCTTATTGTCGGATCAACGAGTTTTAATGGAGACTCATTTCTCCAAAGCCTCCAAGCCTAACATATGTGATCAATTAAATTCATATTCTTTGCATGAATTATTTATGTACATTTATCTTGAAAGATCATACTTACATGTGTGACCAAATTGCCATCAAAATCATCATAGTGGTAGAGGCTGCTGTTCTTTTTGCCACTTATAATCTCCAGAACCAATACTCCAAAGCTATAGACATCAGACTTCATCGAGATATGGCCACTCATTGCATATTCTGGAGACATATAACCACTGCGATATAAAATACTTTTTAGCCTACAAGCAACAAAAGTCTAACGAAATAAAGTTTTCTTAGTTAAATTAAGAGAAAGAATTTTACTATGTTCCACAGATTCTTCCTGTCTCGGCTTGAGATTGATCGACTCCAAAAATCCTCGCCATTCCAAAATCTGCTATCTTGGGGTTCATATTGGCATCTAAGAGAATGTTACTGGCTTTAAGATCGCGGTGTATGATTGTAAGCCGTGAATCATGATGAAGATATAGAATCCCTCGAGCAATCCCTCCAATAATGTTGTACCGTCTTGTCCAGTCAAGTTCACCTTGCTTTGCAGGGTCTACAAATTGCATAAAATATATTACTATATAATAAGGACCACCACTCGGAACATACTAGTATTTAAGCAATCATATCATACCAAACAGGAAGTAGTCGAGGCTTTTGTTTGGTACAAACTCGTAAACGAGTATCTTTTCTTTTCCTTCCAAACAAAATCCAAGAACTCTAACAAGATTCCTATGCTGAAGCTTTGTCACAAGAACAGCCTCGTTCTTGAACTCTTGAGCTCCTTGTCCTGATGTTTTCGATAGCCTTTTCACCGCTACTTCAGTTCCATTTGGAAGCCTTCCCTACAAAAAAAAATCAGATGAGTCAAATACCATATCCGCTTACTTAGTGATTGATATATAGAGAAAGAACTAACTTATTACCTTGTAAACTTCACCAAATCCACCTTGCCCGATCAGGTTACTGTCCGAAAACTTATTAGTTGCACCTTCGATTGTCTTAAAACTGAATTGCACTGAGGTTGTTGTTGTAATCATATCACCAGCTTCACAAAAGAAAGTGAAAACAACTTCTTCGTCAACCTCCAAATTTCCAGAATTTGAATGTAATAATAACACATGGCAACTAAAAAATAAAAGGATGAAAAAACAACTAACCTTTAACCTCAGTTTTTTTGTTTGATTTCCTTCTCCTGTAAACCGCGAATCCTACAACAAGCAGTACCAAGATAACAATGACAGGGACAACAATTGCTACAACAGTCCCTGTCGAAATTGAGTTCCGGTATGCATAAGCAGCAGATCATTAGAAATGAGTGATTCAGTTTCATTTTTCTTCATTAGTTACAAATCATGAGAATGAGTTTTACCTTTTCCGGTTGTATTTGACCGATTGCTTGTCGTAGGAGTCAAAGAAGGTGGTGGCGGAAGTAAAGACTGTGATGGAGGCGGTGCACATGTAGCATTATCAAACGCTCCAGCAAAAGGATTCAAATCCCACCGGATAAAGCAAAACGGTCTTACATAAGCACCACCTATGTGACCGCGACAACATGACTTATAATCATTAACAGTTTTCTCCAGACAATAATCACAATTCCCTGAAGAAACATCCGGTGTACATTGCATCATCGCGTATATAGTTTGGAAAGTTGTCAACGAAGCGGTCTCAGCTGCATAGTACTTCTGTGCAAATGATGATGATCCCTTTGAAGCTGCTGTGATCGTACGGAGCATTAACTCGTCCCAGCTTCTATCAAACACTGTCAAATCAACACCGATGTCAGCCGGATTGGACACCCGTCCAGATGGTTCCATTATGAGTGATCCAGAGAAGGAAATGTTGGAATAACGAACCATGCATCTGTCTGGCCACACATAACCAACGGTTTGGTTAGTACAGTTCCGTAACAAGATGCCTACTGCGACTTCGATGCAATCTGAACATTTCTCTGGTTCAGCCCCAGGGATGCACATGCCAATGACGAAGATTCGGTCCTGATTTTCGCCGATGGACGTATTGTATAATCCGTTGTGAGTTGTGACATTAGAAGCAAGAGAAGAGAAGACTAGACGACGGTTTAAGTCGTATGTAGAATTGGGTTCAAAGAAACCATTGAAGCAATTTTGTGCAGAAACAGAATGTACGGTTATAAAGAAAAACAAGAAGAGTGGTATAAACGAAGTCTCGAGCTTCATTTTCTCAAGATCAGAACCAAAGATACGTGTTAGATGTCAGAATTTAGAGGGTAATCTTCATATATGCATGTGGGATTTTCTGAGTTTCAATATGACATTGTAATTTAGAAGGTAATCATCAAATAACTGTGAATATTCTCAGCTGATTTTCTATGATAGAGAAGATGAGGCCTTGACGTGCACCAACTTTAAAACGCGTGTGAATTTTCGTTGCAGATTTTTCATGGAGAGGAGATGTAACATAGAGCAATACGAACACGCCACTTAGAAGAAAATAAAAATGATCAAAGCTGTGAGGCTACGTACTTTTTAATCTATATCTGATTCCTTAGACCAAGTTTTGAGTGAACGGCTGCAATGAAGTCAAGTCAACAAAACAAACTTTAAAATTCAAAACATACGTTTTCAATTAGGCAAAAATGCAACAAAAAAAGAAATTAAAATGCCTTGTGAATGCTAACGAAGAGGATTAGCAAGAGAGTTTTATGCAAATTTTTCTGAGATGAAGAAAAAGAGAGATAGGAAGAACATTTTAAATGGAAAGGTTTAGTAAATCCTAGCTTAAGAAATCAAGTTAGGCCAATTACTTCGGTGAGTACTTCTGTCAAGGAAAATTCTGTCAAGTTCGAGAACTGAATCAATACTTGGTTTGAACCGGATATCTGATAGCATTCTCAAGAGAATACAGTCATCAACCAAACACCAAGAGCTATACCTTATTTCTTATTCATTCATTTGGGGACGTTATTAAGGCCCTGTTCATTTGGTGTGTTAGATGAGTTATCTGGAGGCAGATGTATGCTGATATTTCTTTAATGATAATTTAGAATATAAACAGAAATCAATGTTCATATGCATTTCCAAAACTCATCCAAAAAAATCTGGATTTTTCTTTTACTAGTTAATTTAGTGCATTCAGTTCTACTAAACTCATCTAAAATTAAGAAAAGTCTAAAATACTCTTATTAATAGAAAAATATTTTTTTTAATATATAAAATAATATTGTTTTATTAAAGACACCCTAATAATATTTCACGCTAAAATCGTAAAATACCATTTTCCGCAAAATAACAAAATCTAGTTTTTCTGCCAAAACCGCAAAATCTTGTTTTCCATTAAAATAGCAAAATCTTTTTTTTTCCGCCAAAAATTATTTTTCCACTAAAACCATAAAACCTAGTTATCTGGTCAAAACCGCAAAATCTCATTTTCCACCAAAACCACAGAATTGCAAAATCTCGTTTTTCCGCCAGAACCATAAAATTCTTTTTTTCCGCAAACACCGTAAAATCTCGTTTTTCCGCCAAAACCGTAAAATCTCTTTTTCACCAAAATCATAAAAACTCGTTTTCCCGCCAAAACCGCAAAATCTCGTTGTTTCCGCCAAAACCGTAAAATCTTGTTTTTCCGTCAAAATCGTATAGTTTCGTTTTCCCGCCAAAATCGCAAATCTCGTTTTCTTGTCAAAACCACAAAATCTTGTTTATCTCAAAAGCCACAAAATCTCGTTTTCCCGTTAAAACCATAAAATCTTGTTTTCCCTCAAAAACTGTAAAATCTCGTTTTTCCGCCAAAACCGTAAAATCTCATTTTTTTGCCAAAACCAGAAAAATCTTGTAATTTTCCGACCATAACCGCAAAACCACAAAATCTCGTTTGATACAATCATTTAGAGTTTTGTATAAAGTTGTATACATATTTAGACTAAAAAAAACAAAGAGTTTTTGATCATTTAACAAAACACATCCACATATAGATATATAAATACAAAACGAACATAATTACATCTAAATACAATTTTTAGATGCATAAACAAAAATTGTAAACGACCATCATTTGATTACTGCATCTAATTATTATGCTTAAACGCTGCATGTAGAAATCTTATACTCCTCACCAAACGAAGAGGGCCTAACAATCCAAAAGATTAAAAATGGAATCTATAATGGAAATGAGTCCCCTTGTATTTCGAACTCTATGTCCCGAAATGCTTTAAAAGGTTCAACAATTAGCTGTTTTTTTTTTGTCTGTACATAAGTTTCTCAGATTTGGCTGAATTTGTGTTTCTTTTGTTTTGACACAGGTTTTGAAGAATTTTGTAAATCCCTTTTTTTTTGTCAACTGGGAATCGAAAAAGGCTATTGGGTCGTAGAAATTCAAGCCTAAGGCTTGATGGTTTGAGGTTCATAGAGACGCTGGTCACAACACATCGATAGATTCATGTCAATATCACTTGCTTGGATCTACAAGGAACTCCATGAAAATTCATACTAATTAATCAACATATATTACAAGCAAACCCAATGGTGTATATCCAAATCCATTAGAGAATTCAACCAATTATTGTAAAATATTTTAATTCTAATTACATTAAAATACATTGAATTCATCAATCCAATAACACCAACTTATTGTAAAACAGTTTTATTTTTAGGAAATTAATACAATTTTAACGTTCATTTTGTAAAAAAATGAAGAAGTTTAACCGTTGCCGGTTGTATACGCCCGATTGCTTATGGGAGGTGGTGGAAATGTAGCATTATCAAACGCTCCAGCAAAAGGATACAAATCCCACCGGATAAAGCAAAACGGTCTTACATAAGCACCACCCCTGTGACCGCGACAACATGACTTATAATCACTAACAGATTTCTTCAGACAAAACTCACAGTCCCCTGAAGAAACATCGGGTGTACATTGCATCATCGCGTATATAGTTTTGGAAGCTGTCAACGAAGCGGTCTCAGCTGCATAGTACTTCTGTGCAAATGATGATGATCCATTTGAAGCTGCATTGATCGTACGGCGCATTAACTCGTCCCAGCTTCTATCAAACAATGTCAAATCAACACCGATGTCGGCCGGATCGGACACCGGTGCAGATGGTTCCATAACGAGTGATCCAGAGAAGGAAATGTTGGAATAACGAACCATACAGCAGTCTGGCCACACATAACCAACGGTTTGGTTAGGACAGCTCAGTAACAAGCCGTCTACTGAGTCTTTGATGCAATCTGAACACCTATCTGGTTTGGTTCCAGGGATGCACATGCCAATGACGAAGATTCGGTTGGTATCTTCACCGATTGAGGTACTGTAGAATCCGTTGTGAGCTGTGACATTAGAAGCAAGGGAAGAGAGGACTAGACGACGGTTTAAGTCGTACGTAGAATTGGGTTTAAAGTAACCATTGAAGCAGGTTTGCGCAGAAACAGAATGTAAGGTTATGAGGAAAAACAAGAAGATTGGTGAATATGAAGTCTCGAACTTCATTGTCTCAAGATTGGAACGAAGATATGGGTTAGATGTTATTATTTAAAGGCTAATCTTCATATATGCTTCTGGGATTTTCTGAGCTGAATTTTCAAGATGACAGAAGATGAGAGACCTTGACGTGGACCAACTTTAAACCGCATGTGAATTTTCTTTGCAGATTTTTCATGGAGAGGAGATATGACATAGAGAGCAGTAAAAGACGACAATACAGAGAGAAACACAACCCGGAAGTAAATGATTGTGATCAAAGCTATTATGCTACTCTTTTTCTATAACACACCAAATTTAGAGTCAACAACGGCTGCAATGATGCCAAGTCAACAAACTGAACCTTTTTTTTTTTTTTTGAACATTTTGTTTTTGAAACATATTACATCATAAAAATAGATATGACAATGAGATATAATGAAAAACTAATGATTTTTCCATACCAGAAATTAAATAAAGACAAACATGTTGCTGACACATTAGCAAAAACTAAACCAATCTTGTTTCGAACTAAGGTAAACCAAAATTTATAAGAAATTTCGTTTTGAATACATAACAGACCTATACATCAGCCAAATAAAACTCTAATATAATGAAACCAAACCCTAAATCCTTAATCCTCGAGCCAAAACCCAAAAACAAAGTCCATACACAACAAAAGCTAAAGCGAGGGGATGGACGAGGCAGAAAGAGTGAGCCAACCGTAGATTTTGGTTTTTTATTTCAATGGTTCTGTAAATAGAAACCCGTTACAATTATACATTGGTTTATCTTGAAAGTCGCTTGGAAGAGCCAAAACCTGTAAATGATATTTCGATGTCTTTTATTAACAAAACACACATTGAAAATAGTCATAAAAATTGTTGGAGAACTAAAGAAACGCCATGTTACCTGTCTCCAGTTAGATATGAACTGTCATCTTCAACGAGGAACCAATTCATTATACAACGAATCATCGGTAGAAACAGTAACAGATGTGATTGGAGGCAAACCCATCTCCAATCTGTCATATACTGGTGACCGAGGCACAGGTAAAGTGATCGAGTCACTGTTGAGCATCCCAATGATGGACAACAAACTCGGACGCTCTTCAGAATCAGTTTGAACACATAATAGAGCGATATGAATGCATCTAATAACTTCATTACTCTGATAATTCCCTCCAATTTCTGCATCCACGAGCTCTAATGGTGACCCGCTTCTCCAATGCTTCCAAGCCTACCACAATGATTAGGACAATAAATTAACCGTTAACAAACCTTAGAAGTAATAAAGGTTACTGGAGCAAGAAAATTGAAAGTTAACTCTTTATGCTCACATGTGTGATCAAATTCTTTCCAGAGTCATCAACTTCGTGGAAGTTGCTGTTTCTTTTTCCGCTTATAATCTCTAGAACCAAGACTCCAAAACTGTAGACATCAGACTTCGTGGAGAATTGTCCATGCATCATATACTCTGGAGATATGTAGCCACTAGAGAGGGTACAAAAGAAAATAAATTATAAGCGTAAAAGATTAATAAACTTTGCAAAGATTCATAGGCAATAAAGGGGAAGAGAGTATTTACTGGGTTCCAACTACCCTCCTTGTATCGGCTCGAGATTGATCCATCCTCAAAATCCTTGCCATTCCAAAATCTGCGACTTTGGGTTCCATTTCAGCATCTAAGAGGATGTTACTAGCTTTGAGGTCACGGTGTATGATTTTGAGAGGCGAGTCATGATGAAGATATAGAATTCCTTTGGCAGTCCCAACAATAATCTTGTACCGTTTAGCCCAATCCAGCTGGCTTTTCTTTGTAGATTCTGTACAAGTCATTAACTATGAGATTAAAAACCCAAGATTCAAGAACTCCAACACAATAATCATTAGAACTTCAAAATGTGTTAATCTGAGTGTAATAATATGCAATAATACCAAACAAAAACTGGTCGAGGCTTTTGTTGGGAACAAACTCGTAAACGAGAATTTTTTCTTCTCCTTCCATACAAAACCCGAGAACTCCAACCAAATTTCTGTGCTGAAGCTTTGCTACTAGACTAGTCTCATTCTTGAACTCTTGTACACCTTGTGCTGATTCTTTTGACAGTCTCTTCACCGCAATTTCTGACCCATCTTGAAGTAAACCCTACAAATTATATTGAGGACACAAATTAGATCACATGCACACACTTGAAGGAGAAATATCAAATCTGGATATAGAAGAAGTTAACCTTGAAAACTTCTCCAAATCCACCTTCACCGAGCATGTTGCTCTTTGAAAATGTACATGTGGCAGCTTCAATTGTCTTCAAATCATATTGCAGTGAATTTGTACGTACAGCTGCAACACAGGTATGCCGTATAATTCGTAACAACACACAAAAAAATTCCGAAACGGTAATGATATTTTTTGTTTCCAACCACTATTAACTTTTACTGTCATCCACCAGAGCATTTTCTAAGCCCTACCTTATAAGCATTGGCTACCTTATAATAAAAGGTCATTAAGTCTACTCAAAATTCCCTGGACTGCAACATCATATTCGTTTTCCAGATCCAGCAATATGCCTCAATTTCTTATGAAAGAAAAAAGGAAATGATGACAAGAAAATCACGAATCAACTCACTTGGAAAGACAGGTGGTGAGTTAGACCTTCTCCTTCTGATAACTAATACTACTACTATAGCAGAGAGTATAGAACAGATGACAACGACGGGAACAATAACCGCCACAAAGATTACCGTTGAAATTTTGTTGCTACCTCGTTTACCTAGTTTACAACAAGAAACTATGTCATCCAGTGATTGAATCTGTTTCAAATCTAACATAGCAGAATGGTATAGGTTTTAAGAAGTTCTTGCAGTAGTTTGTTAATTGTTTGCAATTGGAGGACTTACTTTGATTAAAACCTCCGCTGAAGGGATGTATATCCCACCGGAAGAAACAGCTTGGATATGCAATAATGCCTCCTTGACTCCTACGGAAGTCTTCATCCTTATAATGATCAGCAACACTTTCTTCCAGACAGGACGAACAATTTGTTGAAGTTAGATCTGGAGTGCATTGCATAAATGCGTGTAAAGCCTGGAATTGTGTCAAGGCTACCACATTAGTTGCATCCTTCTTGCCCACGGAAACTTCACCTAGCATACGTACTGTTAAATTTTTAAATTTTCGGTCAAACTCTGTTAATTCCAACTTGGAAACTCCACTGCTCTGCTCGGTGTAACGTGGGTGCATATCGCGGGTTCCAAAAAAAGAACGGTTAGAGTAGCGTGCAAAACAAAGCGTTTCATGAGGTGACCATATATATGCTTCAGTCTCGTTAAGACAATTATGTATTAACAGGTCAGACGCAACCTCGAGACATTTGAAGCAAACCGCTGGGTCACTCCAATCTATGCACATCCCCATTGCATAAACTCGGTCAGGAGACTCAGGACCTTCACCCATCGAACCATTGTAGAAACCATTGTGAATCTTCACGTTAGTAGCAAGAGATAAGAGGATGCTTTGGCGGTTAGTAGCGTATTTACTATTTTGTTCAAAAGACCCACTGTCAATGCATTGTTGTGAAGAAACAAGAGCAATTATCCTAATGAGGACAAATAAGAAGATCCATAAGGAATTCTTCTTGCCCATTCTCATGGTTAAACAATGCTTTGGGTTAGTATATCTATATCTTTACACTTTAATAGCAAGTGAGTTCTCTCTGCAAGTTGCAAAACTTAAATGTCAATGGCATTATAAAATCTGAGTCTAACCATGGACAAAATCAGAGACAAGGTGTATTAACAAAATCACAGACCTGGTGTAGTTTATGTTTATAAAAATAAGGTTGAAGTTTCAAATAAGCTCATGATGTGAGATGCACCCAGACCCACGATGTTTGTTGAATAAATCTCCTAAACTTAATACAACGAAGCAGAATAATATATATATAGAGAGAGAGAGAGAGAAGATCATATGAGCTATAGAGCACTGGTTTCGTTAATAAAGAAAGTCTGCAACTTTAGTCAAATTGATGCTTCAATCTAGCCAATAGCCTTACAATAACAATACTTTGATACCTTCCAATAGCATTCTTATTAATTTTGTAACCTAATTGAGTAATCTCAACAACCAAAATTGATAATACTTTGACACATTCAACAGGTTTCTTTTATTACGTTCTCAACACAAACAGTAATACAAAACCACTGTTAATTACCTGAAGCATTGCTGACAAGATCATTCCACTTGACTAAAGAAACAGTATCATCGTTTGCATTCACTTTTTTCAAACCAACCAACTAAAAGAAACCTACAAACAGTAAACAGAACCCTAATTTTTTAATCCTACAGACCCAAAATTAGGGCTAAATCCTAATAACCTGAGAGTAGCCAAAATATGTGTGAAGCAAAAGCGAACTATATAGTGACTGAGTAAAGATTAAAAGATTGACCTGATTCCAAGTTTCCAACCAGAAAATCCGGATTGGTTGTTTCACTGGTAGCGCGATTGTGTTAATTGTTGAGAGTCACCAGACTCACCACGATTGCCAAAAAATCATTTGCGATTCCCATATGAGAAAGGAACAAAACAGCATTTACATTGAAATAGCAAATGTTGTTCATAATCGTGTGACTCTGAACAACTAACACAATCATCTATACTAACCCATTAGAAGCGCCTCCTGGATAGCTGAGCACAACTTTGACCAATCGAAGCATCGTAATAGCCATCATGAGCCGTGGCATTGGAAGCAACGGCAAAAGCCGACGAGGTCACGATTTAAGAGATTTACAAGAACTGATTGGACTGAGCGGGATAGAGATTACAAAATACCGGTTTACTAAATAGCCGGTTTCGGTTTCGGTTTCGGAAATGCTTCTATAACTCTATTTGTATAAAAAACCTCTTGTGTAAATAGAGTATTGGATTCATTTTTAACTGGTGAAATAGAGTAAAATTTCTCTAAATCCATACTCTATAAATTTCTATAAATCCATACTCTATAAATTTATAATCATTATAATATAATAAATTAATTCGGTTTCAAGTCGAGTCAATATAAAATTTCACCAAATTTAATAATATAATAAGATAATAATCTTTTAAAAATCCTTTATATAAATATATATATATATATATATATAGTCTTAACAATAACAAAAGTATAAATTAATAATTACATAAATTTATACATATATATCTAAGATAATATATTAAATATGAGTATAATGTTTTTTTATGTAAACTAAAAGTGTCATTAATGTTTATTTCTACTTTAACTTATTGTATCAAAAATTTTATTAATATTTATCTTTTAGATTTGAATTTAAAATTTATAAAGAGTTTTAGACATAATGATTATCTTTTTATTGCTAAATGCTTTAAAATGTATTGTAATATTATTTTAATTTCATTTTCTTTATTGCAGATTGTAGTTATTATTTTATACATTTTAAACTTATAAACATATATCATTTTTACATAAATATTTTCCATATTTATTTAATGTTTGTTATTAAAATCAATTGTATTATGATAAAAAAAATTCCATGTTTGTTAGTTAAGGTTCTTATAAATCATTTTTTATTAGTATATTCATTTAAATTCTTTAAAAATTTTAGAATAATATTATTTTCAAATAAAAACTAAAAAATATTATGGAATAAAAATATTCTTTTATAAATTAATGAATATTAATACGGATAATATTCTTTTTTTATTGTTTCTTCAAAAGAAAAAAAAAACGTTTGAATTTTTATCTAGTCCATCGACGCCATCCCTCGTCACTAATTGTTTCAGCAAGAAAAATAAAATGTTTGCGCCTTTACATTACTGATTACGGTTGCATATATTTCTGCTAAGTCCTAATTAACAATTCTTGTGACTCTAATCAACTAACACAGTCCTCTACCATTCATCAACAAATCTGTAAAACCCTTCATAGGCGTCTCCAGGATACAAGGCTGCAACCGGTTTAGAGATTACTAAATACATAAAATAACCGGTTTCGGTGATACACAATCAGAGTTCTAAATCCTTCTGAAAGTCTGAAGTCTGAATTCATCAAACGTTAGAATTTACAAAATGTATAAAATTAAAAAGTCCTACAACAAAGTAGTAGTGACGCTCACTCGAACTCAAATCAAATAAAAACTAATCACTTTCCACGTGGTTCTATAAATACTTAACGCATGCAGGCGCTGATCATAATCTATATATAGCACAATGAACAGATTTGCTAAAAAAAAACTTCAAGCCTCAGGTTCGACTAAGGTACAAAAAATCCAGGTTCATGAGGCGCTGAAAGACTGATTTTGCTAGAAGTGAGCATCGAGTTGATTTTACACATTTTTGGTCGATTTGCAGGATCAGCTTGAACACATAACAGGGCGATATGAATGCATCGAGTCACTTGTTCGATTTGATAATTTTCCCTGAACGTCGGGTCCACGAATTCTTCAGCCGCTGACCTGCCTTTTCTCCAGAGTTTCCATGCCTAATATTGATTATGTATGGTGAAAATGAATATACAGTCCTTGAACACTTGCTTGCAGTGAAAGAAAAGAAACCACAAAGTACTCACATATGTGACCAGATTGCAATCAGTATCATCAATCCGGTAGAATCTACTACTCGTATTGCCGCTTATGATCTCAAGAACCAAGACTCCAAAGCTATAGACATCAGATTCCGTGGAGAACTGACCAAGATTCATATACTCGGGAGCCATGTAGCCGCTGGACCAAAAAATACCCCAAGACTTGAGTTTACATGTGTGAAGTCAAAAAAAAAGTTTGTAAGAGTTCATTGATTCAACTTACTAGGTTCCAGCTATCCTGCTAGTCTCGGCTCGAGTCTGCTCTAATGCGAAAATCTTTGCCAAGCCAAAGTCTGCTATTTTGGGGTTCATACTAGCATCTAAAAGGATGTTGCTTGCCTTCAGATCACGGTGTATGACTTTAGGCCGTGAATCTCGGTGAAGGTATAGAATCCCTCGAGCAATCCCTTCGATGATATTGTAGCGTGTGGTCCAGTCCAGCTGTTGCTGCTGACTCATAGCGTCTGCCAAAATGGGATAAGGAAATATCAGAAAGTGCGGGCAGGTGCAGAAACCTTCGGAATGTGGAATGTGTACATACCAAAGAGGAACAAATCAAGGCTTTTGTTGGACAAAAACTCATAGATGAGTATCTTCTCCTCTCCTTCCAAGCAAAACCCTATGAGCTTAACTAGATTATTATGCTGAAGCTTTGCCACGACGATGACCTCGTTCTTGAACTCTTGGAAGCCTTGTCTTGAAGATATTGATAGCCTCTTAACCGCAACTTCAGTTCCATTTAGAAATGTACCCTACAGTCCAATATATCTGAATGGTTTCCTCGCTCTCATGATGGCATTGCAATAAATCTAATCAGACATGTAGAGAACTCATACCTTGTAAACTACACCAAATCCACCTTCACCGAGTTTGTTCTTATTCGAAAACTTATCTGTTGCGGCTTCAATTGTCTTAAGATCATACTGCAGCGGCTGTGAACTTGTGATATCATCATCATCTGCAAAAAAAATGTTTGGTGTTATTGTGTAAGGAAGTATACAAATCTTCAGCTCCAAAATTGATAATAGTAACTCACTTTCAAAATTCATTGGTTTGTATGATTTTCTCCTTCTGCGAGAAGCAAATCCTAGAGCAAGCAGTAGCATGATGACTACGGCTGCCGGGACGACAATGGCCACTATGGCCACTATAGTTCTTGTGGAGATCGGTTTGTCATCTGCAAAAGAAAGGGAAGTTTTGGTATGGCCAGAAACGAGATTCAAGAGGTTCTTTCCAGTCATGAGGATGATGACTGAAGGAAAATACCATAAGGAGTCTGAATCCATTTCTTAGAAGATACCTTTCTTGTATAACAAGTTAACTATGAAATGATACCTTTCTCGGTTGAACTGGGACGATCCCCCAGGGGAGGCATGGTGGGAGTGACTTGAGGGCTTTGAGGAGGTGGGGAAAATGTTATGTTATCAAAAGCACCTAAAAACGGAGAAGTATCAGACCGGGAAAAGCAGACCGGTCTCCTAACGCTACTTCCTCTGTTCTTACTACAGCATCCTTGCTGCGTACGGACATTTTCAAGTAGACATTTCTCGCAATCCCCTGAAGATATCCCAGGAATACAATGCATCAGCGCATACATATTAATAAAACCTGTCAGAGGGATCATATCGGCAGCATAGTGCCTCCTTGAAGGCGACCCAGGAGTTGATGAAGAAGCTGCCGTTATCATACGCCTCATGAAATCTTCCCATATTCTGTTAAACTCTGTTACGTTCCCAGGGATATCTCCGGTATAGTACTCTGCTTGGTACGGCTCAAGATCAATCTTGTTGAAAAACGAGCTGTTGGAATAACGAACAAAACAGAGAACCTTTTGTGGGCTCCAGTCGAATGAATCTGTCTGGTTCGGACAATAATGTAGTAAATAGTCGGACGAGGATTGGATACAGTCAGAACATGTCTGTGGTTCAACTCCTGGGATGCACATCCCTAAGGCATAGACCCTTCCAGGGCCTTCACCAACAGAGACGTTGTAAAAGCCGTCTTGAGAGCTGACGTTGGAAGCAAGATTTGAGAGAACGAGACGACGGTTGGTATCGTAAGTACCGTTGGGGGTGAAAAATAGCGAGTCCCCACATATTTCTGCAGACACGTAGCCAAAGCTAATGGCCATGACAAAACAGAGGATTGGCATGAGATTGTTCAGACACATTTTGTTGTGTGAGAGAGAGAGAGAGAGAGATATATGAAGTGGGGACATATGAATGCAATGATTTAGTTTATAAGGAAGTGTGTGAATTTTAGCTTACTTGATTAAAACAATTTGGCTAATAGGTTTACAATAACAATACGTTGATACCTTCAACAACACAGGTTTTATTTTATAGAACATAAAACAATAATACTATGATACCTTCAAAAGGCTGTCTTATTGCGTTCTCAAATCAACTAGTTAAAAAGAAACAAACCACCGAATAGAGAAACAATATATCATAGTTGACAATCGCTGTTAAACCCGCAAGTGACAATATCTACAAACATCAATTCGAAAAAAAAAAAAAAAAAAAAAAGACAATATCTACAAACAGANGACACTAAGCATAACGAGAAATTTTATAATCATTTAGGTGGTACGTGTTAATATATAACATTGGCAGTTTCCGAGTCCTAAATCCATCTGATATCACTAAAACTCACATTCATATTCATATTCAAGCCACACAACGTACTAAACAAGCAACACTCAAGGATCTAAACAAAAGTAACAGACACATCATTATGACATTGGACGCCAAGAACAGAGAGGAAATAAAACCCGTGTTCGTTCTTTAGGATCGACGAGAACAGACAAAACCCTTCCATGATGATTTTTTCGTCCTTAAAACAATCGAATCTTGGAAAACAGTGAAGTTTCTTGTATTCTAAAGCCAAAATAAGATCAGAAAGCGAAACCCTAAGTGGCCAAATCCTAAATTGAATAGAGCTCAAGAAGAAAGAAACGCAATATTGAATTTGGAAGCCTAAATATAACAAAATAGGTTTGGCTTGGGGCTTATGTAGAGTACCGGCTAAGTAATCAACCGGTTATATACAAACAAATTCCCTCTGGTTTCATCAATTAATAATAGACATCACAACAACACACAATGAATGACAAGAGAGACTAGAGTAACATCATATTCAATAAAAGAAAATAATTATCATCTTTCAACGAGGTTCTAATTCTGTGATCGATGCATCATTGATAGAACAAGGTATCGGTTTTCCAAACGAATTCGAGCCTTCAGCTTCTGAATCTTGGTCTCGGATACGTTGGGAAAAAAATAAAGGTGCACGAGGCACTTGTATTGTGATTGTGTTACTAGTGAGCAGCAAGATGATTGTTGACATCATAGGACGATCTTCAGGATCTTCTTGAACACATAAAAGTGCGATATGAATGCATCTGGTAACTTCATCCCTCTGATAATTCTCCCCAAAAATCGGATCCAAGAGTTCTAAAGCCGAGCCCTTTCTCCATACTCTCCAAGCCTAACATTAATATATGATTTTATCAAATAAAAACCCATCCTCGTTTATCATCATGGTAAAAGAGACCAAAAAGTACTAACATGTGTGACTAAATTGCTAGTAGATCCATGTGCTTGGTTGAAGCTATTATTCATTTTGCCACTTATGATCTCAAGGAGCAAGACTCCAAACCTGTAGATATCAGATTTCATGGAGAATTGGCCGTGCATCGCATACTCAGGAACCATGTAACCACTAGAAAAAAGCGAATTTGAAACTATAAGTATTCTAATAAAGTCGGTTTTAGGCCTATATAAAAGGATCTAAGGATTTATATTCACCATTCGCAAGTTTAATATAAAAGGGTACTGTCCTCAAATTCCAATTCTCTCTAATTTTTTCCTAAAGTTCATCTGAGTTTATTCATCCTAAATCACAAAACTTACAAGGTTCCAGCAATCTTGCTAGTATTTGCTCGTGTTTGCTCAAGGCCAAAAATCCTTGCCATGCCAAAATCCGCTATTTTCGGACTCATTTCATCATCTAAAAGAATGTTGCTGGCTTTGAGATCACGGTGTATGATTGTGAGCCGTGAATCTTGATGAAGATAGAGAATCCCTCGAGCAATCCCTCCAATGATATTGTTCCGTCTAGTCCAATCTAGTTGTTGTCTCTTTATCGGATCTACACATTCAATACAATATTAACAAGAAGTTTGAGTTTCAAGAATAAAAACAAGAATATAATGTTGTATTAGAAACAGACCAAAGAGGAAATAATCAAGGCTTTTGTTCGGAACAAACTCGTAGACAAGTATTTGTTCATCTCCTTCCAAGCAAAACCCAAGAAGCCTAACAAGATTCCGATGTTGAAGCTTTGCCACAAGTGTAACCTCGTTCTTGAACTCTTGTGTGCCTTGTCCTGAATGTTTCGATAGCCGCTTCACTGCCACTTCAATTCCATTTGGTAATGTTCCCTAACAGATAGATATTCACAAGAACATCTTCTTAGTTGTTAGTTTTTCTTTATGTCAAATGAAAGTACTCATTGATGGACATGGAGTAGGTAAATACCTTGTAAACATCACCAAATCCACCCTGACCAACTTTGTTGTTCCCTGAAAATTTATTAGTTGTGGCTTCAATGGTCTTGAAATCATATTGCAGCGACTGTGGACCTGTGATATCATCATCTGCTACAACAATAAATATAGGTGTTAAGTGCTAACTAAATCTTTATATACCTTGTTCGAAAATGGCAATGCAAGAATGGTAAAAGTAACTCACTTTCAAGCTTTAGTGTTTTGTATGACTGTCTTCTCTTCAAAACAACTACTCCTAGAGCTAACATCGCCACGAATATGACTGCAGAGATAACAATCGCCACTGTAACTCCTGTAGAAATCGTTTTCTTATCTAAAGGAGGGGGAGGCGCTTCAGGTTGAGATTCTTGAGGGTCTCGAGAGCTTCTAGGAGGAGAGGGCGACGCTGCAAGTTGAGATTCTTGAGGGTCTCGAGAGCTTCTAGGAGGAGATGATATGTTATCGAAAGCATCAAGATATGGATAAGGATCAAACCGGAAAAAGCAAACTGGTCTTCTAATGCTACCTCCTTGCTTCCCACGGCAACAACTTTGGTAGGTACGAACATTGGCTTGAAGACAATCATAGCATTCCCCTGAAGATATAAGCCCGGAATACACTGCATCAGCGCGTATATTGTCCGAAAATCAGGTAAAGGAGTTATATCTACTGCGTAATGTTTGCGTGCAAGCGAAGACAGTGTAGTAACAGTTAAATTGGAAGCTGCGGATATCATACGCGACATGATAGCTTCCCATATTCTGTTGTATTCTACAAGATTTCCCGTGAAATTTGAAGATGAAGATTCTGTTTGTGTCGACTCCAAATCATTCTGGTCGAAAAAAGAATGGTTAGAGTAACGAACATAACAGAGCGTCTTGTCGGCTCTCCAGTAAAATGAATCGGTCTGGTTCGGACAGTTCTTTAGTAAACCGTCAGACGCGAGTTGGATACAGTCTGAACAGGTCTGTCGTTCAGCTCTTGGGATGCACATCCCTAAGGCATAGATTCTTTCTTGGCCTTCACCGACCGAAGCGTTGTAGATGCCGTTTCGAGAACTGTCGTTGGAAGCAAGAGTTGAGAGAATGAGACGACGGTTTATATCGTAAGTGCCGTTTGGTCTGAAAATCATCGAGTCTCCACAACTTTGTGCAGAGATTAAGCCGAAGCTAACGGTGAGGACAAAACAGAAGATTGGCAAGAGATTGTCAGAAGACATTTGAAGAGGTTGACTTCGCTCAGATACATGTTGCAAGTCTGTCTTGCAGATCTTGGAACTTGAATTTAAATAATACAAATTTTTGATTTTACTGTCAACATTAAGGAACATTGTTTTCGTCAAAACAACAAGCGTGTTTTGATTTTTCGTCAAGCATATATATATTTTTTTACCAACACCAACAAAAATTTATCAAGAAGTCAACTCGATAAATGTTTTTTTTTCGGTAAAGGTTTGAAGTTGGACAAAATTTTGGAGTATTTTATAAATGCCGCGTTAGTATATGATATAAGTGAAGACACGTAACCAAATGTAGAAAGTAGAAACGTCTATTAATATTTTACTAACAAGTAAAATTGAATCTTCAACCTTAAAAAGAAAAAAGAAAAAAAGATCCTCAACCTTTTATATCCATAGGCAAACAAAAAAACGTTTTGCGTTACTACAAGAAACCTGGTATATATTAAAAGTCTATAGATGTTATTTTGGATAATACAGTAAGAAGAATCTCAAAGAAGAGTATCACTTGCAATTAAATCATTATCTACATAACAGGAATAAACTTGCTATACGAATGACCTGGCTCCAATCAGTGGGCTAATGGGTTCGATTCTTGATTGTTCCTGAAGAAAAATCTTGGTGGTCAAGGAGCTATTGGTAAGCAGTTGAACTACTGTAGACATCGCTGGACAATCTGCAAAGTGAACAATTCATTTCGGGGTTTATGTAGCACCGGTTTATTAAATAATTGGTCTTGGTTACATACAAACAAAATCCCTCTGGTTTCATTAATAGATAAATAAACATTAGAAACACAGAATGACACAAGAGACTATTAAAGAAAAAAGATGACAACTAAAGAAACATAAAATATTATGAAAGAAAATAGAGAAATTTAATCTTCACCTGTTCAGAAATAAAATATGGAGTATAATAATATCATCGTCAACGAGGATCTAACTCTGTGATCGATACATCATTAATAGAACAAGTTATTGGTTTTCCAAACGAATCCGGGCTCTCAGCTTCTAGTTCTTGGTCTCGGCTACTTGGGAAGAAAAATCCAGGTGCATGAGGCACTTGTAATGTGATAGTGCTACTAGTGAGCAGCAAAATGATTTTAGACATCGTAGGACGATCTCCAGGATCTTTTTGGACACATAAAAGGGCGATATGAATACATCTTGTAACTTCATGGCTCTGATAACTTTCCCCAAAAGCCGGGTCTAATAGTTCTAGAGCCGAACCTTTTCTCCATAGTCTCCAAGCCTAGCATTAATAGAACTTTTGTGTTGGCCAATTGTTAATTCAAGAAAATCCTTTTGACCAAAAAAAAAGACACACGAAAGAAAAAATTACTAACATGTGTGACTAAATTGACAGCTGATCCATCTGTTTCGTCGTTGAAGCTACTATTCATCTTGCCACTTATGATCTCAAGAACCAGGACTCCAAAGCTGTAGATATCAGATTTCATGGAGAATCGACCGTGCATGGCATACTCAGGAGCCATGTAACCGCTGGGAAATTTGTTTTTCTTTTTCAAATTGAGAAGTTACACTACACTACGCGAGTGACGATCAAAAGGTTTGATTAGAGTAAAAATCGCTTACAAGGTTCCAGCTATGTTGCTTGTATTGGCTCGACTTTGCTCCATCTCGAAAATCCTTGCCATGCCAAAATCCGCTATTTTCGGGTTCATATCATCATCTAGAAGGATGTTGCTAGCTTTGAGATCACGGTGTATGATTGTGAGCCTTGAATCTTGATGAAGGTATAGAATTCCTCGAGCAATGCCTCCAATGATACTGTACCGTCTTGTCCAATCTAATCGTCGTCGCTTTATTGGGTCTGCGCATTCGATATGATATTAACAATGAGTCTAGGTTTCAAGAATGATAACAAGAAAATTAAGGGCTAGACACAAACCGATTAGTAAGTAATCAAGACTCTTGTTGGGAACAAACTCGTACATAAGTATTTGTTCATCTCCTTCCACGCAAAAGCCAAGAAGCCTAACAAGATTCCTATGTTGAAGCTTGGCCACAAGCACAACTTCGTTCTTGAACTCCTGTGTGCCTTGTCCTGAATTTCTTGATAACCGCTTCACCGCAACTTCAGTTCCATTTGGTAACTTCCCCTACAAATATATATCAATCGCTTGCATGAAAAATCCTAGCTGTCATAGATATATACCGAGCTTATATATACCTTGTAAACTTCACCAAATCCACCTTGGCCGACTTTGTTATTCCCCGAAAATTGATCAGTTGCAGCTTCAATTATCTTGAAATCAATTTGTAATGATTGTGAATTTGTAATACCATCATTAGCTGCAACAACGGATGTATAGAGTCATGAGAATATATATATATAGATTAATAATCCGTTTCAAAATGGAAAAAGGGTTGCAGCTTACGTTCAATATTTAGTGTTTTGTACGATTTCCTTCTCTTCAAATCAATCAGTCCTAAAGCTAATAGTGCCACGAATATGACCGTGGATACAACAATCGCCACTATAACTCGTGTAGAAATATTTTTGCCATCTGGAGGAGGGGGTGATGTTGTGGGTTGAAATTCTTGAGGATCTTGAGAGCTTTGAGGGGGAGGGGACGATGTTATGTTGTTGAAAGCATTGCGAAACGGATAAAGATCAAACCGGAAAAAGCAAACCGGTCTCCTAATGCTACCTCCTTGCTTCCCACTGCAACAGCTATGGAAGTTACGAACATTTTCTTGAAGACAAGCATCACAATCCACTGAAGAAATCCCCGGGATACACTGCATCAATGCGTATATTCTTCGGAAACCGGACAAAGGAGTTGTTTTCGCTGCATAATGTCGGCCTGCAAGCGACCCGGGACTTGGGGACGAAGCTGCTGATATCATACGAACCATGAAACTTTCCCATGTTCTGTTATACTCTGCAACATCTCCAGTGACATCTACGTGGTAAATAAACTGTTCTGTCGGCCTTAGATCGATCTGGTTAAAAAAGGAGCGGTTTGAGTACCGAACAAAACAGATCGTCACATCTTCTGATCTCCAGTTCCATGAGTCGGTCTGGTTTGGACATTTCTGTAATAAATCAACAGACGCAAGTTGAATACACTCGGAACAGACCTTTGGATCAGTTCCTGGTAGACAGAGGCCTAATGCATAGATCCTTCCAGGGCCTTCACCAACAGAGACGTTGTAATAGCCTTCTCGAGAACTGACGTTGGAAGCAAGAGTTGAGAGAACGAGACGACGGTTTGTATCGTAAGTGCCATCTGGTGTGAAAAACAGTGAGTCGCCACATATTTGTGCAGAGACAAAGCCGAAGCTAAAGGTGAGGACAAAGCAGAAGATTGACAAGAAATTGTTCATATGCATTTTAAGAGATTTACTTAGCTCAGATACTTGTTGTAGATCTTGGAAGCTGAATTTAAATAAGATAGACTTTTGATTATAGTGTAACATTAACGAACGTTGATTTCGTCAAAAGCATGAGTCAAGCAAATTCAAGTCTTTTTGAATTATTTATGGACGCGTTAAATTTAGAGTGTTTTACATTCCTGACTTCCTTTTTGTGTTTTGTTTACTGAAATTTGGTGAGTGGGTCTTTTTTGAGTTTGTTAATTGGTTTTTGGATAATTTTACTTATGGTTTCGAAGATGGGTACTTTTCACTGTTTTATGGACTTTGTAGTTCATTAAATCAGATAATTATATTGAAGAGGTTGACTTCGCTCACATACATGTTGCAATCTTGCAGATCTTGGAACTTGAATCTAAATAATACAAATGTAGAACGTGTTAATATTTTACTGACAAGTTAACTTGAATCTTAAACAAACAAAAAAATAAGAGTTTGAATCTTTAAACTTCAAAAAGAAAAAAAAAATTGAATCTTCAACCTTTTAAGTATTTTATATCCATAAGCAAACAAAAAAAGTTCTGCGTGTACTACAAGAAACCTGGTATTAAAAAACGGTTGAGGTTATTTTGGATAATACAGAAACAAGAATCTCAACCAAGATTGAAACTTGCAATCAAATCATTGTCTACAGAACAATGAAAAAACTTGCTATTCGAATGACCTTGCTCCAATCTGTGTGGGCTAATGGGTCCGATTCTGGATTGTTCATGTAGAAAAATCGTGGTGGTCGAGGCACAGATAGAACAATGAAGCTATTGGTAAGCATTTGAAGTTTTGAACTGCTGCAGACATCGCTGAATAATCAGCAAACTGAACTATTCATTTCGGGGTTTATGTAGCACCGGCTCATTAAATAATTGACCTTGATTACATACAAACCAAATCCATGGTTTAAATAAATAAACATTAGAAGTTAGAACCACACAATGACATAAGAGACAATTAAATCAAACAATGACAACTAAAGGTTAAAGAAGCATAGAATATAGAAAGCATCATTAATGCAAGATTTTATATAGAGTTTTAATCATTTTTTAATAAAAAGACAAAATAACGAAGAAAGAGAAAAAAGCATCTTTAAATCGAAAGACTTTAAAACATCATTAAAACAAGACTTTATATGGAGTTTTAATCAAATTTTTAATAAAAAAAAGTAAAGAAAGAGAAAGAAACTTCTTTAAAATAATGATTTTAGAAACCGATGTTTAAAATTTTAGGATATTTCTTTTTTTATTGATTCAATCTTTTTAATTTATTAATTATAACAAAACATTAAAAATAATAATATAAATTTTATCAGAATTTTTTAAGTCTGTGAACATTGAAGATGTTCTTAGAAACTCATGTTTAGAGTTTTATGACACTTACTTCTTTTTTTA
The DNA here is from genome assembly GCA_900406495.1 of Sisymbrium altissimum. NCBI lineage: Eukaryota > Viridiplantae > Streptophyta > Magnoliopsida > Brassicales > Brassicaceae > Sisymbrium > Sisymbrium altissimum. The sequence goes on from OVBI01000377.1 coordinate 25,028, forward strand.
TTGGTTCAACTCTTTTTAATTTAATCAAATTATAATAAAACATTAAAATAATATAAATTTTATCAGAATCTAGTTTTAAGTCTCTTAGCATTGAAGATGCTCTAATTTTCACCTGTTTTAAAAACAAAAAATTACTTCATCTATTTTTCATATATTAATTTTTTAGTTATTCCACACATATTAAAAAGCATATTTAATACTTACCTTTTCAATAAATAAAAATAATTTAATAACACCATTTTGACAGAAATATTAACTCTGCACATATCTATTGGTATCTTACTATGGAAAGTTATGTTAAAGTAAAGAAATAACTAAAAAAGATTTAACCATTAATTATTTCTATTAATTATAATTTTAATTAAATATAAAACCAATCTATTAAAAACAATAAAATAAATGAAAACATGCAGAGGGGAGTATAATAATATCATCGTCAACGAGGATCTAACTCCGTGAACGATGCGTCATTGATAGAACATGTAATTGGTTTTCCAAACGAATCCAAGCCCTCAGCTTCTAATTCTTCGTCTCGGCAACTTGGGAAGAAAAATCCAGGTGCACGAGGCACTTGTAATATCATAGTGCTACTAGTGAGCAGCAAAATGATTTTAGACATCGTAGGACGATCTCCAGGATCTTTTTGGACACATAAAAGGGCGATATGAATACATCTTGTAACTTCATGGCTCTGATAACTCTCCCCAAAAGCCGGGTCTAATAGTTCTAGAGCCGAACCTTTTCTCCATAGTCTCCAAGCCTTGCATTAATATAACTTTTGTGTCGGCCAATTATTAATTTAAGAAAATCCTTTTGACAAAAAAAAAAAAAAAGAGACAAGAAAGAAAAAATTACTAACATGTGTGACTAAATTGACAGCTGATCCATCTGTTTCCTTGAAGCTACTATTCATCTTGCCACTTATAATCTCAAGAACCAGGACTCCAAAGCTGTAGATATCAGATTTCATGGAGAATCGACCGTGCATGGCATACTCAGGAGCCATGTAACCGCTGGGACATAAAAAAAATTCCAAATTGAGAAGTTACATTACACTACACGAGTGACGATCAAAACGTTTGATTAGAGTAAAAAAATCACTTACAAGGTTCCAGCTATCTTGCTTGTATTGGCTCGACTTTGCTCCATCCCGAAAATCCTTGCCATGCCAAAATCCGCTATTTTAGGGTTCATATCATCATCCAAAAGAATGTTGCTAGCTTTGAGATCACGGTGTATGATTGTAAGCCGTGAATCTTGATGAAGGTATAAGATCCCTCGAGTAATGCCTCCAATGATACTGTACCTTCTTGTCCAATCTAGTTGTTGTCGCTTTATAGTGTCTACGCATTGGATATGATATTAACAATGAGTCTAGCTAGGTTTCGAAAATGATAACAAGAAAATTAAGAATTAGGAACAAACCGATTAGTAAGTAATCAAGACTCTTGTTGGGAACAAACTCGTAGATAAGTATTTGTTCATCTCCTTCCACGCAAAAGCCAAGAAGCCTAACAAGATTCCTGTGTTGAAGCTTCCCCACAAGCATAACTTCGTTCTTGAACTCTTGTGTGCCTTGTCCTGAATTACTCGTTAGTCTCTTCACCGCAATTTCAGTTCCATTTGCTAATGTTCCCTACGAATATACATATAATTCGCTTCTTAATTTCCATGAAAACAATCAAGCAGCCATAGATATACAGAGCCTAAATATACCATGAAAACAATCAAGCAGCCATAGATATACAGAGCCTAAATATACCATGAAAACAATCAAGCAGCCTTAGAAATACAGAGCTTAACTATACCATGTAAACTTCACCAAATCCACCTTGGCCGACTTTGTTATTCCCCGAAAATTGATTAGTTGCAGCTTCAATTGTCTTGAAATCAATTTGCAATGACTGTGGAATCGTAATATCATCATTAGCTGCAATAATAGATGTATAGTGTCATGAGAATATATATATATATATATATATATGTATAATCTGTTTCAAAAATGGAAAAAAGGATTCAGCTCACGTTCAATATTTAGTGTTTTGTATGATTTCCTTCTCTTCAAAACAATCAGTCCTAAAGCTAACAGCGCGACGAATATGACTGCGGATACAACAATCGCCACTATAACTCTTGTAGAACTCGTTTTGCCATCTAGAGGAGGAGGTTGATTTTCTTGAGGATCTTGAGGGCTTTGAGGGGGAGGGGACGATGTTATGTTGTTGAAACCATTGCGAGACGGATAAAGATCAAACTGGAAAAAGCAAACCGGTCTCCTAATGCTACCTCCTTGCTTCCCACTGCAACAGCTATGGAAGTTACGAACATTTTCTTGAAGACAAGCATCACAATCCACTGAAGAAATCCCCGGGATACACTGCATCCATGCGTATAATCTTCGGAAATCGGACAAAGGAGTGGTTTTCTCTGCATAATGTCGGCCTGAAAGCGCCCCGGGACTTGGGGACGAAGCTGCTGATATCATGCGCACCATGAAACCTTCCCATGTTCTGTTATACTCTGCAACATCTCCAGTGACATCTAAAGGGTTAATATATTGTTCTGTCGGCCTTAGATCAATTTGGTTAAAAAAGGAGCGGTTTGAATACCGAACAAAACAGATCGTCTCTTCGGATCTCCAGTGCCATGAGTCGGTCTGGTTTGGACAATTCTGTAATAAACCAACTGACGCAGGTTGAATACAGTCGGAACAGACCTTTGGATCAGTTCCTGGGAGACAGAGGCCTAAAGCATAGATCCTTCCAGGGCCTTTACCAACAGAGACGTTGTAGTAGCCTTCTCGAGAACTGACGTTGGAAGCAAGAGTTGAGAGAACGAGACGACGGTTTGTATCGTAAGTGCCATTTGGTGTGAAAAACAGTGAGTCCCCACATCTTTGTCCAGAGACAAAACCGAAGCTAAAGGCAAGGCCACAACAGAGGATTGACAAGAACTTGTTCATATTCATTTTAGGAGATTGACTTTGCTACTTGTTGCAGATCTTGAAGCTGAATCTTAAATAAGATAAACTTTTGATTATAGTGCAACTTTAACGAACGTTGATTTCGTCAAAGACTCATGCATGAGTGTCTAGCATTTTCGTTAAAAGTAGTTGAGTCAAGCAAATTCAAGTCTTTTTAAATTATTTTATGAGAGAATTACTAGCTTTTTTAGAATTATGAATTGGTGCCAAAAATTTATATACAAGATAAGTTTTTGTTTATATTACAAGTAAAAGTATGTTATTTTATAATTAAAAATAAAATAAAAAGAAAACAAAAATAAATAAAGAAAACCAAAACAAAATAAAAGTTTCTAAATCTAATTTTTATTTTTTGAAACCCTGATTTTTTGTACAATTCATGGTGATTTTTTTAGTGGTGAAAGAGTGAGTTCTTTTCTCTTTTTTTATTTTCCTTTGAACTTTGATTGTGAACAATGGAGAAGTACTCCGACGCACACAGGTATTGATGGTGGTGAAAAAATTAGTTGGTTTGTTAGAAGCAATGACGGCAATAAGTAATTTGGTTTTCAAAATGATTTTTTATTTGAGTTGTGAGTTTGTTGAAAAATTCAAAATCTTGTAAAAATATTGATTTTTGTGAGGTTTATAGATTCTGATGACCACATCGACGATTTCAGTAACCACATTGATGAAATTACAATTATACTGGTGATTCTAATATTTATATAATGGTAGAATTTATGAAAAATGATGATAAACTTTTTTTTTAATAAAATGATTGATGATAGGTTTATTAGGAATAATGATTTTTTTTATAAAATGTTTAATTGTTGATTTATTGAATGATATGGTAGATTTTCTTACTTTGCAAACACAATTGATGGTACATTTGTTTAATGACTCGATTTGGAGCAATAAAAACTTACTCATTTACTCGTTAGCTAGGTTATGGAGGCATCAAAAATATTTGATTGAATACTTAAAAAAACATAAATAAACAAATTATCCTTAATAAAAATGATTATATATGATGATGTACTATAAATTTTGTTATTAATAAAAATAATTATATGTGATGATATATTATAAATTTCGTTATTAATAAAAATGATTATATATGATGATGTACAGAACTGAGAAAATTGTAATAGTATCAATCACTACAAAATCGCATTGAATCTTCCACTTCGTTTACACATATATATAGATCCTTCCAGGGCCTTTACCAACAGAGACGTTGTAGTAGCCTTCTCGAGAACTGACGTTGGAAGCAAGAGTTGAGAGAACGAGACGACGGTTTGTATCGTAAGTGCCATTTGGTGTGAAAACCAGTGAGTCCCCACATATTTGTGCAGAGACAAAACCGAAGCTAAAGGCAAAGACAAAACAGAGGATTGACAAGGAATTGTTGACATGCATTTTTAAGAGATTGACTTTGGTCTGGTACGTGTTGTAGATCTTGGAAGCTGAATCTAAATAAGATAGACTGTTGATTATACTGTAACAAAAGCATGTGTGTTTAGCACTTTCATTGAAAGTAGGTGAGTCAAGCATATTCAAGTCTTTCTTGAATTAATTTATAAACACGCGTTGAATTTAAGGTTAGTGCAAAATTACCTGAAGTCAAATTCAAAAGTAATCCATCCAAAAGTTTTCTTCAAAAGTAATTTATAAAATATTTTTGTCTTACAGAAACTCATATTTACGAGAAAGTGATTAATAAAAGTGATTATAGATGATGCACATGTGTATAGAATTGAGAAAATTGTAATAATATCAATCAAATACAAAATCAAATTGAATCTCTAACTTTTTTACACATAAATATTGAAAACTTAAGTTGCTTTTGCTACAAGGAAAATGGTACGGACTACCGGACTTGTGCTAAACTACATACATAAGTCCAGAAGTAAGAGTTTCAACGAGGAGTAAGTACAGTTATCGATGCACTGTCGATAGAACAAGGAATGGACTTGCTGCTGGATTGGCCCGGCTCAGATCCATAGGTTAAAGGGTCTAAATTGGGTCTGTTCCTGAAGAAAAATCCAGGTGGTCGAGGCACAGGTAGAATAATATAGCTATTGGTCAGCATTTGAAAGATTGTAGACATTGCTGGTCGATCTGCAGGAGTTTCTTGAACACATAATAGTCCAATATGGATGCATCTAATGACTTCATCCTTCTCATAGCTTTCCCCAACTGCAGGATCAATGAGATCTAAGGGTGATTCATTGTTCCAAAGCCTCCAAACCTGCCAAGAAACTCATACTAAGTCAAAACCCTTGATGATCACAAATGAAAGGAAGTAAGATTTTGAGATATTGATTTGAGTTTGCTCACATGTGTCACCAAATTGCCACCAGAATCATCGACTTGATAAAAGCTGCTGTTCTTCTTGCCACAAACAATCTCCAAAATCAATACTCCGAAGCTATAGACATCAGATTTAGTAGAGTACTGGCCATGCGTCACATACTCTGGAGGCATGTAACCGCTGCAGATATACACATTAAAATGTTTATGTTTAATTAAAAACAAAAAGGGCTAACCAAACTTAAGTAGAATACTAACAAGGTCCCAACAACTCTTCCGGTCTGATCTTCCATTTGGTCCACTCTGAAATTCCTTGCCATTCCAAAATCTGCTATTTTAGGGTTCATATCAGCATCTAAAAGAATGTTACTTGCTTTGATGTCACGGTGAATGATGGTGAGCCTTGAGTCTTGATGAAGATAGAGAATCCCTCGCGTGATCCCTCCTATGATGTTGTACCGTTGTTTCCAATCTAGCTGATTCTTCTTTGTTGGATCTGCATTAATAAACTAAGAATATAAGAAAAAATTTCTAAGAAGAAAATAAATTAAATCCAGTGTTTTTGATTATTACCAAAGAGGAAATAATCAAGGCTCTTGTTGGGAACAAACTCGTAGACAAGTATTTTTTCATCTCCTTCCACGCAAAACCCTAGAAGTCTAACAAGATTCTTGTGTTGAAGCTTAGCCACAATCACAACCTCGTTCTTGAACTCTTTTGTACCTTGTCCTGAATTTTGGGATAGTCGCTTCACCGCTACTTCAGTTCCATTTAGTAATGTTCCCTGCAGATTTCACATGGTTAGCTTCGTAGTTCTTAGCTTTCATGACAAATCAAGCAGTCATAGGTTGTATAGAGCTCATATATATGTACCTTGTAAACTTCACCAAATCCGCCTTGACCTAGCTTGTTGTTCCTCGAAAATCTATCAGTTGCCGCTTCAATTGTTGCAAAATCAAATTGCAGAGACTGTGGACTAGTCATGTCATCATCAGCTGCAACAACATAAGTATACTATTATGTGTTCCAAAAAGCATTGTGAGAGTGGTAAAAAAAGCTAAACATGTAACTCACTTTGGCGATCTAATGTTTTGTATGATTGTCTTTTCTTCCAAATTACTAATCCTAAAAAGAGCAGCACCACAAATATAACTGCGGAGACGACAATCGCCACAATAGCTCCAGTAGAAAGAGGTGGAGGAGGAGGGGGAGGTGGACGAGGGATCGGTGTGGGTTGAGATTCTTGCGGAGGTAGAGATGGCGTGTCACCAAAGGCACCAAGATATGGATAACCGTCCCACCGGAAAAAACAGAACGGCTTGCGAACGCTTCCACCTATGAACCCATTGCAGCAGCTCTGGTACACACGCACATTTGCTCGAAGACAGTTATCACATTCCTCAGAGGATATCCCTGGAATACACTGCATCAGCGCGTATACACGATCACTAAGTAGACCATCACCTATCCGAGGAGATATATCGGCCAGGTATCGAGACTGTCCGACCCGGGTGATCATAAAATTCATGAACGCGTCCCATACTTTCGTATAAGCTGTAACGTTCCCCGTGAACCTTCCAGTATTTGTCTCTGCTTGTGTCGGCTCTAGAACAAACTGGTTAAAAATCGAGCTGTTGGAGTAACGAACGAAACAGAGCGTCTTGTCGGCTCTCCAGTCCCACGAGTCGGTCTGGTTCGGACAGTTCTGTAATAAACCGTCGGATGCGGGTTGAATACAATCGGAACAAACCTTTGGATCGGTCCCTGGGATACAGAGGCCTAAGGCATAGATCTTTCCAGGGCCTTCACCAACCGAGACGTTGTAGTAGCCGTTTCGAGAACTGACGTTGGAAGCAAGAGTTGAGAGAACGAGACGACGGTTTATATCGTAAGTACTGTTTGGTCTGAAAAACAGTGAGTCCCCACATTGTGGTGCTGCAGACACGTAGCCTAAGCTAACAATTAGGAAAAAACAGAGGATTGAGAAGAGATTGTTAAGAGACATTTTAAGGGATTATGTTTGCATGAATAGGATACTTGTTGCAGATCTTGGAAGTTGAATCTAAATAAGACAAATTGATTTTACCGTAACATTTAAGTAACGTTGATTTCGTCAAAACAGCATGTGTCTTTAGAATTTTCGTTAAGCAGTTGATACAAACATAAATACACAAGTCAATTCGGTACAGGTTTGGAAAACTTAATATTTTTTTAAAGGCGTTAGGTAAAATGATTAAAGTAAACACACGCTAACATTGACCAATTCTCAGCTCTTCTATGCGCCATCTGAGACCAACAGGTTAAGTTTAAAAATTCTTACATACTGGCACAACATAATGCCACAAGCATTAATCTATCACAATTACTTAAGCGCTCGGTTCCTTTTGTCTGGAAATCTCGTGTCCTAGACACTTAGTAGAACCGGTTAGGCTAACCTATGGTTCTGATACTAATTTGTGACATCGATCCCACGATCCTCACCTATGGATGTATCGCTTGTTTCATAGGTATTCTTGCGTCTGAAATACTGTGAGTCCCCGCACCTTTGTTCAGACACAAAGTCGGAAGCTAACGGCGAGGATAAAACAGAGGATTGACAAGATATTGTTCCGAACACTTTTTTTTGTGAGTAGAGATTGTATGTTGCTACTTGCTAGGATACTTGTTTAAGAACTTTGGGATCTGGAATGTAATAGCCTAGTTCGATTATGTTGATTTCGTATAAAAAAAAAATTTGAGATCTTCTTACGTAGGTAAACCAAGCATTACTATTATACAAGTCAACTTGATTATAATTATAATTCCACAATTTATGAAAGTGAAAATGTTTTGTACACAGACTTTGAAAACTTGAGTTGCGTGTGCTATAAGAAAAAGGAAGGAGTGGTGCTAAATTTGTTGAGGTTACGCTACAGAGTGCAAAAGCAAGAATTTTAATGAGGAGCGACTGCAGTGATAGTTGCAATGTTGATGGAATAAGGAACAGACTTGCTGCCGTATTTGCCTGGCTAGGATACATAGGTTAAAGGGACTAAATTGGGTCAAAGAAAAATCTAGGTGGCGGAAGCATAGGTAAGGTAAGAATCTAAAAGATTGAAGACACAGCTAAGTTCTTGACAGCAACTTCAGTTCCAGTTGGGAACATAACCTGCCAATTACATATGAATCTAACCAGGGCCGGCCCTGAGATTTTGGGGGTATAAACAATTTAGTAAGGTCTTTAATAAAATCAACATAATGGAACTAGGCTAATAATGAGATTGTTTAGACACATTTTAAGATTATGTTAATGAATCAGGTATCATGGTTTGGCAAATTTTCCTCTTCTCATGGAAAGAACAAGAAAGGGAAGACATCTATGGGTTTATGTGAAGCTATATGTGTATATATTGATGACAAGGTAAACGAGCAATAGAAAAATAGCTAGTTGTCTATTTTTTATGTAATTATGTGGTGTTAAAAGGATGGCACAGTGGCTGTTGGAAACAGGTTTATATGTCCATATTTCCAAGAAAGCTATAGTATTGATCAGGAAAACAGTGCATAAAGTTATAACTCAAGTTTTGGAGCTATACCCTTAGAGACTTGTGAATTCTAGGTGGAATTTTCGTATGTTACAGTCAAGGATTATAATGACACAAGTAAACTCAATATGTTGGAAAAATCTTAATTAAGTAAAAAACGAAAGTAAATGATGTGTATTTATTTACCTAGCTAATTGAGAAACTTGCAGTATATATATCGAACACATACAAAATAAACAGAATCTTCAAATTCTTTACAATTGAAAAGTGAAGTTTCTTGTGCTACAAGGAAAATGGAATGGGCTAGTGCTATAACTAGAGTGCGAAATCAAGAATTTCAACGAGGAGTGACTATAGAATAAGAAACAGAGTTGTATCTAGAATGCCCCGGCTCGGATGCATAGGTTAAAGGATCTAAACTGGGTCTGTTCCTTAAGAAACATCCAGGTGGTCGAGGCAAAGGTAGAACAATGGAGCTATTGGTAAGCATTTGAAAGATTATACACATCGCTGGACGGTCTGCAGGAGTTTCTTGAACACATAGTAGTCCTATATGGATGCACCTAATGACTTCATCCTTCTCATAGTTGTCCCTAATTGCAGGGTCGATGAGATCTAGGGGTGACTCATTGTTCCAAAGTCTCCAAACCTGCCGAAACAACTCATATTCAGGAGATGATCACAATTAAAATATATGGAGTAAGATTTCTATTGATTTTTGCTCACGTGTGTCACCATATTGTCACATGAATCATCCATCTCACAGAAGCTACGATTCTTTTTGCCACTAACAATCTCCAGAAGCAATACTCCGAAGCTATAAACATCAGATTTGGTTGAGAATTGGCCACGCGTCACATACTCTGGAGGCATATAACCACTGCAAATATATACAAGTCAATGTTTAGTTTTAGTCAGAAACAAAAGAGTTCATCAGTATTTGTGTCCATTTTAAGTAAGACTAACAAGGTTCATCAAAATTTAAGTAAGGAGAAAATTAGAATACTAACAAGGTTCCAACAACTCTTCCTGTCTTGTCTTCAGTTTGGTCCACTCCAAAATTCCTTGCCATTCCGAAATCCGCTATTTTAGGGTTCATATCGGAATCGAGAAGAATGTTACTCGCTTTGATGTCACGGTGTATGATGGTGAGCCTCGAGTCTTGATGAAGATAGAGAAGCCCTCGCGTAATCCCTCCAATGATGTTGTACCGTCTACTCCAGTTAAGCTGACTCTTCTTTGTTGGGTCTGCATGCATTCAACTATGATTTTAAAAACAATTTACTACAAGGAACATAAATAAGAACCCATTGTATATTTTTTTATTACCGAAGAGGAAATAATCAAGGCTCTTGTTTGGAACAAACTCGTAGACAAGTATCTGTTCATCTCTTTCTAAGCAAAACCCATGAAGCCTAACAAGGTTTTTGTGTTGAAGCTTAGCCACAATCACAACCTCGTTCTTGAACTCTTGTGTACCTTGTCCTGAATTTCTCGATAGCCGCTTTACTGCAATTTCTGTTTCATTTGGTAGCATTCCCTACAAATGTTCACACAAATACCTTCTTATTTTTTAGCTTTCAAGAAAAGTCAAGCAGTCATAGTACATTTAGAGACCATATGTATTTATACCTTGTAAACTTCCCCGAATCCGCCTTCACCTAGCTTGTTATTCCTCGAAAATTTATCTGTTGCCGTTTCAATTGTGGCAAAATCATATTGTAGGGATTGTGGACTAGTCATGTCATCATCAGCTGTCATAACATATATATGTGGTTACTATTATGCAATCCAAATAGCTATGTTTAAAAGTGTTGAGAAAAAAAAACTTAAAAGTGTAACTCACCTTGAAGTTTTATTGTTTTGTGTAATCTCTTCCAAATAACGAATCCAAAAGCAAGCAGTACCACGAATGTAACCGTAGAAACAACAATCGCCACTATAGCTCTTGTGGCAATCTTTTTTTTATTTGGAGGAGGAGGAGAGGGAGGAGGAGGAGGAGGAGCAGGAGGAGGCGGCGTAGGTTTAGAATGCGTGTCATTAAAGGCATCAAAGGCACCAAGATATGCATAACCATCCCACCGGAAAAAGCAGACCGGCTTTCGAACGCTTCCACCTATGTATCCACTGCAGCATCCGTGGTATGCACGAACGTTTTCTTGAAGACAAGCTTCACATTCCTTAGACGATATCCCCGGAATGCACTGCAGTAGCACGTACACATTATCATCAAGTCTATCACCTATCCGAGGGGATATATCAGCCAGGTAACGAGATGGAGATTGACCAACTCGGGTGATCATTGATTCCATGAACGAGTTCCATACTCTAGTATAAGTTGTAACGTTACCCGTGTACATTCCAGTATCGTACTCTGCTTGTGTCGGTTCTAGATCGGTACGGTTGAAAAACGATCTGTTGGAGTAACGAACAAAACAGAGCGTCTTGTCTGCTCTCCAGTACCATGAGTCGGTCTGGTTCGGACAGTCTTGTAGTAAACCGTCGGATGCGGGTTGAATACAATCGGAACAGACCTTTGGATCAGTCCCTGGGATACAGAGACCTAAGGCATAGATCTTTCCAGGTCCTTCACCAACCGAGACATTGAAGTAGCCGTTTCGAGAACTGACGTTAGAAGCAAGAGTCGAGAGAACCAGACGACGGTTTGTATCGTAAGCACTGTTTGGTCTGAAAAACATAGAGTCCCCACATCTTTGTGCAGAGACAAAGCCCAAGCTAGCGGCTAGCAGCACACCACAGAGGATAATTGACAAGAGATTGTTTAGACACATTTTTGTAATGATCGATTTTTGCTTAGATACCTATTGTAGATCTAAATAAGACATTTTTTTTCTTCACTACAGTAGCGTTGACTTTGGTCAAAACAGCTTGCGTGTTAAGAAATTTCGTCAAGTCAAAATCGGCAAACGTTTGGATAACAGTATTATCTTTTATAAAAGAAGAAAGTGAAGATGCTCCAATTAGTTCTCCAGACCAGCAGCCCTTCTATAAGTGACTTTGGAATGTTCTTACGCAAGTGAGCCAAGCATTATTATTACAGAAGTCAAATTTAATATATTAGAAAATTCTTAACAACTTTTATGAGATTGAAGTTACGTAAACTAAAGTCAAATTATTATTATTACACATCACACTCAGCATTATATTTAATTATTATTACATCCTCAAATTTTTTGATGCATAGACAACGTTGAAAACTAGATTTACTGTGCTACAAGAAAAATGGTACAAACTTGCCGAGGCTATACTACAGAGTGCAGAAGCAAGAGTTTCAACGAGGAGTGACTGCAGTGATCGTTGCATTGTCGATAGAACAAGGAACAGACTTGCTGCTGGATTGACCCGGGTCGGATCCATAGGTTAAAGGGTGTAAATTCGATCTGTTCCTGAAGAAAAATCCAGGTGCTCGAGGCGCAGGTAGAATGATGGAGCCATTGGTAAGCATCTGAAAGATTGTTGACATGGCTGGACGCTCTGAAGGACTTTCTTGAACACACAATAGTCCTATATGGATGCATCTAATGACCTCGTCTTTCTCATAGCTTTCCCCAATCGCAGGGTCAATGAGTTCTAAGGGTGTATCACTATTCCAAAGCCTCCAAACCTGGCAAGAAACACATATTTAGAATCTTTCTCAGAGTTGAGGAAACAAATAACAGTTAACAATTTTGAGAAATTGATTTGATTTCTGCTCACATATGTGACCAAGTTACAAACTGAAGCACTCCTCTGATAGAAGCTGCTATTCTTTTTTCCACTAACAATCTCCAGAAGCAATACTCCGAAGCTATACACATCAGATTTAGTAGAGAATTGGCCATGCGTCACATACTCTGGTGACATGTAACCACTGCAAGTATACGCAGGACATATATAATTTATACTACTAATCAGAAACAAAAAGGGTTGATCAAGATATAATTTAAAGACTTGAGGACTATACTAACAAGGTTCCAACCACTCTTCCTGTATTGGCTTCAGTTTGATGATCTCTGAAATTTCTAGCCATTCCAAAATCGGCTATTTTGGGATTCATATCGGCATCTAATAGGATGTTACTTGCTTTAATGTCACGGTGTATAATGGTTAGCCTTGAGTCTTGATGAAGATAGAGAATCCCTCGCGTGATCCCTCCTATGATGTTGTACCGTCTTGTCCAATCTAGCTGACTCTTCTTTTTTGGGTCTACACATCCATTTGTACCTCGCGGATCAACCACTTATCAAGAACATTGGATAATGAGGAAAATTAGATAAACTGTTATTACCAAAGAGGAAATAATCGAGGCTCTTGTTGGGAACAAACTCGTAGACGAGTATTTTTTCTTCTCCTTCCAGAGAAAATCCAAGAAGCCTAACGAGATTTCGATGCTGAAGCTTTGCTACAAGAAGCACCTCGTTCTTGAACTCCATTTCACCTTGATCTGAAGTTCTTGACAACCTCTTAACTGCAACTTCAGTTCCATTTGGGAGTGTACCCTGTCAATTACAAAATAATCTAAGGAACTATCTCAATACCTTCATGCGTCTACTAACAAACAACTTGAGTAATTAAGGAGAAAATGCCTTGTAAACTTCGCCGAATCCTCCTTGACCGATCTTGTTACTCGCCAAAAAGTTTCTTGTTGCAGCTTCGATTTCTTTGATATCAAACTGAAGATATCCTGCAGTTGTAATATCATCTGAAGCTGCACAACAAAAGTGAAGATTGCATGTTCCACTTTATACGGTTAACATTGCCTACGAAACTGAACTTAAGACAATAATCCAAAGAAAACAATCCCCAAGTGATAACATAAAAGAGGAACTCACTTTCCATGGCAAAAGCTTTGTATTTTGTTTTACTCCTGCAAACAGCAACCCCTAGGACAAGCAGAGCTATGGTTATGACCGTTGCAGAGACAATTCCTATGATAACTCCTGTACGAATCTTTTTCCCGTCTGTGCAAAGGCAAAATGACCTATTCTTAGAGTTGAATACAAGAGGGTCATCATGTTTATCGGTTATAAAAGTAGATCACTTACCTTTGTTGGTCAGGGGAGATGGGGATTGCAGCGGAGATGGGGATTGCAGCGGAGATGCGGGATGAGGCGCTAACGTAAGATGATCAAAGGCACCATTGTAGGAGTACAGATCCCACCGGAAAATACAATTAGGCCAATACACATAGCCGCCTTGTTTACCACGACAGCAATCTACATAGTCATCAACACTTTGTCGTAAACAGGTGTTACAGTTGGAGGGAGAGACGTCTGGGGTGCATTGCATTAAGGCGTATACATTTGCAGAGCTTGACAAGGCTGCTACGTCAGCTGCATAGAATCTCCTGTTAGAGACTGCTACATTCTTGCCTGATAATGACGAAACTTCTGTCACCATACGAACTGATAATCGCTCCAATAAACCATCAAAATCTGTTAAGTTTGCGCTGAGATCTCCACCGTTAGCACCAAAAGAAGGTTTATCCATTTCCAATGGTCTAAAATACGGCTGGTTAGAGTAGCGTGCCATACATAGAGTTTCACCTGCACCTGACCAATAAAATGCTGCTGCCTGGTTGGGACAACTCTGTATCAACTGGTCGGATGCGTCCATGATACAATCCAAACAAAGGTCCTGTTTAGCGCCTGGGATGCACATCCCCATCGCGTAGACTTGGTCAGAATCTGCCCCAATCGAAGCGTTGAAGAAGCCATCGTTAGCTATGACCTTAGATGCAAGAGATGAGAGGATAAGTTGACGGTTCCTGTCAAAAGTACCACCTGGTCTAAAAGTTCCAAAATTCTCCAAGCATTTCTGGGCATTAACAACAGCAATTAAGCTCACAGGGACAAGCCAGAAGATCAACGAGAAGAGACTCTTTCGACGCATTTTCCAAAAGGTATAGATGAGTTGCTTTCGTGTGTGAACCAACAAGATGAGGACAGACTAACTTACATATATGCGAGATTCTAAAAGGTAAGCATGAAAGATTTTTCTAGTATATGAATGGAGAATAAGAAAAACAATGACAACTCGTTTGAAAGAGAACGAGGAACAAGTTTGAAAACTGGACCAATAAAAATGCTTTACAACTAGTTGATGGATAAGGATGTTCAATTATTTTCTTTGTCTACTTGTTTGTCATTAACTTATTGAGGCCATAGACAACTCACTGAACTTTTGCAGGACCATTAGTCCATTACTAGCTTTAAAAGCGACTCTCACTATGTTAAATCTCAGTTATTACATTTTCTTGAATTTGTTTAGCACAATGCTAAAGATGCAATACAAATTATAGAAAAACAAAGAAAGTGGAAACTTAATAAAATACCACGTAATTTGTGAATATTTGCTCCAAAACATGTTTCTTCATAAATCAGAATCTAGCTTGAACTGGTGGACACGCATTACGAATGGCGCAATCCGAGAACGTGAAGCCAATATTAAACGGTTCCTTAATCTTTCAAGACAATATCATATATTTGGACTTTTAAGTAATCAATGAATGAAGTCAAGTCCACGGAATTGCAGGTGACTAGCAAAGCAAACATAGTCCCACTATCCAAACAATTCAAGACAAGCTGAGGAGATTCTGATAAGCATAAGGGTCAAAATGAAAACAAACTAAAAGAAAAGTAAAAGAGGAATCCGATAGGTACCGCTAAAAAATGCAATCGGCTTCGGAGATGGACTTAGAGCCCAGGGTTCTTAGCCCGGGAGAGATCGCGTACCTAGAATATCAAAATTCAAACATAGTTTTTACATAATTCCGAGAAATTGTTTTTTATTTATATAAGTATAAATTATTCGGGTTAAATGCTTTTTTGGTTTAGCTTGATTGGGGGGTTTTGGAACACCAAAAATCATATTGGGTTTGGTAATTTATTGGGGAAACTGTATTGTGTTGATATTTATACCCAAAAATAGTTGGAGGGTTGATTATAATTGTCTTCAAGAAAAGAAAAGTACATAAGAGTTTTAGAGTTTGATTGGTTCCTTCTACTATCCATAAATACAGTTTTTATGTGTAGTAGTGGTTATTAGTATTTGATAATAATTACACAAAAACATTTTTTACTGATTCCATACTATTCAAAATCAAAAGTTATTTTTTTAGTGCGTATAATTATAGGCGGTTACGGATGATTACAAATATAAATAAAATTTTATAAAAAAAAATATTTAAAAATGATAAAAATTAACTTAAAACAAAAAAATAATAATAATTTAGCTGATCACTTAAAAAAATATAATAAGTTCAAAGTTTAAAATTTGGATATTATCATTATGAAATTTATGAATAAATTTAATATTTTATATATGTATATATTAAAACTAATTAAATCCAGCATTAATTCTTGCACAAAACACGAGTTTTGCAAAATGTCTTTTCTATCATCATCCTTACGTATATGATCCGCAGTTCTTGGTTTGTATAAATTAAGCTCGCATAATAATTACAATGATTTCATACAAGAGTTTTTTTTTTGGTGAAAATTTCATACAAGAGTTTGAAGTAAGAAATTAAGAAGTAATAAAGTTCAGCTTATGTCATTTAGAAGCTTGAATTTCAGATCCAGATGAAGGAAACAAGCATTTCTCCTTGATTAATTTCATCTACTTGCATATGGGGTCTAGGAGATCAACAAAACAATCAAGTAATTAAATTCACTAACTTAAATTGACAGAACAAAAAATACCAAGAATCAACATTATCTTGTTTTGCCAATTGGCCAACAGTAGGTTTCATCAATGTCTGAGCTTCTACGTATTGGCTGGGTGCCTGACTTTCGTCGGCATTTTACTATATCTGTGTGTATGTGATTGTTAAATGGTGGTCCTGGTAGAGATTGAGAAAGTGGGACTTTGGACAGAAAGCAAAAATAAACAAGTAAACGTAGCAGCTAATCTAAAGCATCGTTTTTCCATCTCTCAGATCTATCCTATTTTTTCATTTAGATAGTTTATTCGACTGTTAATTGTTTCGCTATTTATCGTCTATCAGACTAAACTTATTTTTTTGATTAACATTTTATCATGTATGTTGAAATTTCGAACTAACTCTAAAATTATATAGTTATTTACTGCTATTAGGATGAAATCTTATTTTTTTGATTATTTATTTAAAATTTACCTTCATGTAAATGATTTGTAATAAGACATATATCTAAAATATCCATGTTTTCATATAATCATATTTTATTATTCTTGGTAATCATATTAATTTTAATTCTTGATCTAAAATATATTCAAAAGTAAAAACAATTATAAATGATAATCTTTTAAATTTCTAAATTTATTTTTAAAAACTGAAAATGATGTTTTTCCGTTAAAGCCACAAAATTCCATTTTTCTGCCAAGTTTGATTTTGTGGGTTTGCAAAAAAAAAACTTAATTTTGCGATTTAGGAGGAAAAATGGAATTTGTGATTTTTACGGAAAAATATAATTTTGCGGTTTTAGGGAGAAAATGTAATTTTGTGGTTTTAGCGAGAAAATGTAATTTTGCGATTTTGGCGGAGAAACTTAATTTTGTAGTTTTGGCGAAAAAACGTAAATTTGTGGTTTGATGAGAAAACGTAGCTTTTTGTTTTTGGCGGGAAAACTTAGTTATACGTTTTTGTGAAAAAACATAATTTTGACGAAAATGTAACTTTGTGGTTTTTGCGGGAAAATATAATTTTGCTGTTTTGACGGGGAAAAAGAAAAAAATTTTGCGGTATTTGGGGGGAAAATGTAATTTTATGGTTTTAACGGGAAAACATAATTTTACAGGTTTAGTAGGAAAACTTGATTTTGCGGTTTTGGAAAGAAAACATAATTTTGCGGTTCTGGCTGAAAATTTTGATTTTGTGATTTTGGTGAAAAAACTTGATTTTGTGTTTTTGGCAAAAAAAAATTGATTTTGCGATTTTGGCGGTAAAACTTGATTGCGGTTTTGACAAGAAAATGCAGTTTTGCAGTTTTGGTGGAAAAACTTAGTTTGAGTTATTTGTTAATGTATTTTAATTGATTTGTAAATCAGAAAGAAATCCAGTATTATTGGTTCCATGATCATAAAATCCATATAAAATAATGTGTTATTGGTTATATGATTTATACATCTTCATTAAAATAAAGTGTTCTTCAATCATATAGATTTATTAATAGATTTGATTTTCTAATGAATTTGAGTGGATTTGAATGGATTTTTTTGTAAAAAATACAAAAAAACTAAAATCTGAGAAAAAACCTTCGGATTTGTAAATACTAATTAAAATTCACATATTATATTTGGAAATCAGTAGATTTATAAATTTAAATACGGATTTCTAAATCAACTTAAATAGATAAACGAATAACACCTCCTTAATTTTACAGTTTTGGTGGAAATTTTTGATTTTTCTGTTTCGGCGGAAAAACATAGTTTTGTAATTTTGACGGAAAAAATTGATTTTGTGGGTTTGACGAAAAATTGTAATTTTGGTTTTGGTAGAAAAAATTAATTTTGTGTTTTTGGCGAAAAAGCCTAATTTTTTGGTTTGGCGAAAAAACCTAATTTTTTATTTTTTCAGAAAACATAATTTTACGACTTAAGAGAAAAATGTAATTTTACGGGTTTAATGGGAAACATAATTTTGCGATTTTAGCGTGAAAATGTAACTTTGTACTTTTGGCAAGAGAGCTAAATTTTCCGACTTTGACAAAAAATATAATTTTACGGTGTTTGCGGAAAATATAATTTTGTGATTTTGGCAAAATACATAATTTTATTGTTTTAATGGAAAGTTTTAGTTTTGCAATTTGGACAGAAAATCTGATTTTTGGTTTTTTACAAAATAATTGTATAATATGATTTATATTATATTTTTTTATCTAAAATTTGAAAATAAATAATCAATTTATATAATAAGGATATATTAATCATTTTTTATTTTTAATTACACCATTTCCACTCAAATTCTCTAATTTGATTCTATCTAAATTTTGAAATTTATCTAGATGAACTATTTGAATAAATCATTTTTGGCAATAAACGAATGTCTAGGATGGTTCATGGACAAACGAACATGTCCTACGTTGAGTTGAGGAACCTGAGTTTGATCAGTGATATGACATATAAGATCAGAAATTAGATGAGTACATACTGAAAGATTAAAAAAAAAAAAAAAAAAAAAAAAAAAAAAAAAAAAAAAANAAAAGGAAAACAAGACTTTCAGTCTTACGGCTGATATTTGTAAGTTGGAAATTTAAGATATACAGTACTTACATCTTGAGGTGAGAGGAAACTGAGTTCGATCATTGTCGATGTGCATGTTGGTATGATCAGCATTCAGCAGTACTGACCTCACACTGTGTACGTATTGTATACCGTTAAAACAGTCATATCTGTGACTGTGAGCATACCTTCCTAAATGATGCAGATAATGTAATATCGAATTACTTGTAATTGTAAATACATACGTGTGAATGTGTTGGTATGAGCAATAAATTCAACCTTGAACCAGAAGGGAATTCTATTGGAACCGATTTTAGGGGTCCTACAAATTAAACATGGATTTTCCTCCGCATTGACTGACCTACCATATAGTTTTTCATTCACGGCTTGCGACTTGCGAGTCCTTTTGCTCTAATGGTATGATTGATCAGAGTGATGACAACTAGACAGAAAAATAATGCAAAGTAAAATAAAACGATTCAGCATGTTTAAGGTGCTAAATAGTGAGCAATCTACAAAACTTTCAGCGAAATCAATCTCACTGACGGACCGGGACCGGTGAGCAGAGAAGTTCCAGAATCAGAAATGGCAGAAGGAAGTAACCGAGTCCTTAACCGGACCTTTCTCTAGCATGTTATACCTATAAAGTTCATAATCTAGAATTCAGATGGTACAACAAAATCTTTTTAATCAGATGAAAAATAAAAAGAAATAAATAGGGTGTTCTCGTAGACTCGTACCAAGCGGGAGTTCAATTTTCTACGGATATCTCTGCCAAGAATGTAATATCAGACAATATGGTCCCTCATGCTGCTTCTAGATATTGCTTCTTAATGGGGGAATTGTTCATTTGTGAACCTACAATAATATTGGCTTTCAGAATATATAGAATAGGAAATATACGCATTATTAAAAATTGAAGTACCACCAATAAAAAAAATTAGTTATACAATGCAAGAACAATTCTGATTCCGGATATAAGAGAAAAGGATTTCACACTTTTTGTCAAGAAACAAAATTACAATTGTCTAAGGAAAAACTTGGTTCACAATTTTTGGTTAACAAATAGGTTTTTACGGATTTGAAAAGTCAATATAATTTTACGGTTTAAAGAGAAAATAACATTTGTGATTTTTAATGGGAAAAAATTCTATATTAATGAAAAGAGCTATAGCTTTTATAATTTGCAAACAATATAATTTGTGGTTCTCAACATACTAAATTACTAATTTATTATAAAATGATATTTTGATCAAATAAATATATTTTAATATGAAAATGCTATTTTGGCATGGAAACGTTTTTTTTTAAATGTTAGTTTGATTTTAGGAAAAAAAAAAAACTATTTTGGTAGGAAATAAAACTATAATTTAAGTGAAACACTATTTTGACAAAAACTTTAAAACGAACAAGCACATATGATGTGGA
The DNA here is from genome assembly GCA_900406495.1 of Sisymbrium altissimum. Classification (NCBI taxonomy): domain Eukaryota; kingdom Viridiplantae; phylum Streptophyta; class Magnoliopsida; order Brassicales; family Brassicaceae; genus Sisymbrium; species Sisymbrium altissimum. The sequence goes on from OVBI01000377.1 coordinate 45,458, forward strand.
ATGAAATCGTCGTTCCATCAATTCCAAAAAGAAAATAAGCAAATTTTAAAGAAAAGTATTCCTTTATAATTTTAATGAAAAATGAATAGAATGAATTTATTATATTATATTCATCTTATTCCATTCCTGTTTATTTCATCAATTTCATTTTATATATTCCATTTACATTTATAAAACCAAGATGTAATCCAGTGATAACTGATAACATAGCTTCACAATCAAATCAACACTAACCTGCAAATATGAAGCAATGATGCGATTAGATTGAATGCAAATTTAGAAATCATTTTCTACCATTTGCAATTCTTCAGTTGCTAACATTTCTTTATATGTTTTCAAAATTAACCTTGAAATTTTCAGTCCATATTCAACTAGGATTTATATGGAAACAATAATAATCAAATGTTAAACTTTCTACAATTCTTTCTCCTAGATAATGGATTTCACCAGGTTATATTATGAGTCTCTAATTCCAAATCCCAATAAATTATTTTTTGTCTTTTTCCTACTTGGACCAAAATGTTTTAAAGTTGAAAGGTTGGTCAAAAGTGGGTCTTCCCAATTACGATGCGGCCCATTATGGTTAGGAGCTATACTACTTAGAATATATACTTTAATATCTCCTTAACTTTTAAATCTAAGTACACACCACCCATAAATCACACTAAATACTCTTTTTGAAAATAAATAAACTTTTTTTTTATATATGAGGTGGAGGTCACATAGAGTCGAAAGATTTTAATTGGGGATAGGAATCCCACATGAACTTCCCGAGAAACAAGTAACGATACTTTATTATAGTTGGTTCACGAACCGATCCAAAGCTTTTTTTAATTTTAATTTTGATTTTAATTTTCCCTTTAATCTCTCACTCACCGATTCATAACATCAAATGACGAAACTACCCTTTTTATATATTTTAGCGACAGTATCTGACAAGGGGCAAGATTGTCTTACGTCACTCACTTCATTGAAGAGGAAAAAAAACCTTTGTTTGATTGAATGAAGTGAAAAAAGAAGCAGACAACAAAAAAAGCTATAAAGCAAAAGTACAGAGAGAGAGAGAGAGAGAGTGATTGAAAGAGATTTGTTTTTCCGCACACTTAACAGTGTAACAACGAAGAGAGAGGGAAAAAAAGAAACAAAATGATGCCTTGAGGGAGAAAACAAATTGATTGCTTTTTTCTTCTTTTTGTTTACATTACAAGAACATGATCGATTTATCCTGTTGCCGTCACTGTTGTATGATCTCTCCTTGTCCTTCTTCTTCTCCTTGTTCTTGTTCTACTCCATGTCGATGAATGAAACTATGAAGAAATGTTCGAGATTTACACACTCTCTTTCTCACTTTAACTCAGGCATGGTTTTGTCTCTTAGATCTCTTTTTTATTGTTCTGTCTGAACCCAAAAATAAAAAATAAAGATTACCTCTTTTTGCTTCTTTTGCTAGAGACTAGTTTTGTTGCTGTCTGATTTTCTTCTGTTTGGTGTTCTTTCTTTGACCGCTATTTTGGTATTTTTCTTATTGTTTTTAGCTTTGTTTTGATACTCTAATTTGGCTTTTTAATTGGCTTAATTCAATCTGTTTGCTTGTTGAGTTTTGTTTCCTGTTTTTTATTTGCTCTATACAACCTATATGAGATCTACATTGGGTATAAAAAGATCATTACTTTTGCATGTTTTAGTTTGTGTTTTGGAAGCTTTAACTTGTAGTGGTATAAATGAGACAGTCTACATCAGATTGATTATTCATTCTTGTTGTGTTCTGTTATCTAATTAGAAGCTATGAATTGAGAAATGTATCCTTTAGAAGCTTCTTGCATTGCATTCTTTGGATCTATTAGAAGAAGTTTGGCTTTTTCAGATTGATTTTAGCTTTCCTTCATCCATGTTTGTGACTGACAAATTTGACTATCTTTCATGTTTTTATGATTACATTCTTGATTTTGGAGGACTAAACTTTTTGCTTGGATTTTAATTTTTTTTTTCAGATGTTTTGATGCGGTGATTGTAATGGAAATGGAATTTGGTAAAGGAATTGATATGGAACAAAGCCCCAATAGTGTTCTTCCTGCTCCTCGTCCTTACACTGAATCAGAAAAGAGGTGCACAAGACTAAAGCCGCCTCGTAGAGATGAGGTATTAAAAGTTAAAGAAGGCTTCACTGAGATAAGCTTCAGGCGCTACCGTAGCACATCCTGTAAGAACTTTTCTTCCAAGCCTCTTGCAATGGTGGATAAGACGGAGCAAAGGCGTGGTTCTGTGTATCAAAGCTCCAATGAAATGTTTAAAGAACTTAGAGATCCTCAGGGGCGTAAAGATTCAAAAGCAAAGCTTGAGCTGTCTCGTAGTAGTGATGCTTCTTTCTCCTTTAGAGTTGTTGATTCTGCAAGAAAGGGAAGTACAGAGAAACGACCGGACAAGAAGAAGCTTTCAGATGGACAGAAGTCATCAGCTGAACCTCACAACTCTAGCAACTTCATTGACATTTGTTTGAAATCAGGTATTAAAGATAGAGCAGTGGTGTTGGATACATATGATGATTCAGCTGGTCCAACGGACGAATGTAATGACCATAAAACTAGATTGCCTAAGCCAGATTCTGCAAAAGTAGAAAAGCCTACACTCTCTTCATCAGAAACCAGTTGCAATAAAGAAAGCTCAAGAGTTAGGAAAATGTTTGATCCTTTTGTTAAGTCAAAGTCTTTGAGAAGTCCTCTTGGGTATATAGGAGAACCAGGTGATCAGTTCAGATTTGAATGTACAGAGAAGCCGGGGAAGATCAGTGAGCGTTGCAAATCTATGTTGAGTGACTACTCAAACATTCATAAAAGATCGAATCTCTGTCCTCCTCCAGTGGTTAGTAAGGATTATACTTTGGTTCTGAAATCTTCTCCGGTTCATCTACATTGCCGTCTAAAGGTAGAGAGCAAACATGGATTGCCGGTTTTTCAGTTTGTGTCAGATTCTCCCGAGGATGTTTACACCGCAAAGACTTGGAAATCTGACAATGGTTCTAGTTGGGTATATACATTCTCATCTGCTGGAAGCAAAAAGAGGAGCAGTGCTAGTGTGAGAGGTTTAAACGATCTTAACAAAGAACCATTGCTGGTGGCTCAGATGCAAGTTACATGTAACATGTGCTCAGAAGTAAGAAAAAAGGGACAAGATCCAGAAACTTTGATGGTAAATGAGTTTGTTTTGTATGATATTGCACAAGCAAGACGGAGTGTCTCCACAAAGGAAGATCAATCACTACCTCTTGATACGGTAAATAATTCATCCAAGAATTCTGCTAAACCAGACTCAGATTCTAGAAACAGCTCAACGTCCGGGGATGCTTCTGATACAGTGAAGCAGAGGTCTCAGCCGAAACGGACATCTCAAAGCTATGATCTCGAGGCTTCAAATGGAACCAACCCGTGGTCAGCTGCAGATTTGCGTCCTGACCTTGAGATTGCGGCTATAATCATTCAAGACACGATTGAGAAGAGAGAAAGCTTAAAATACAGAAGAGGTGACAAAAGGTTGATGGAGAAAACGAATCTTCTTGGTCTTTCTCCAATAGAAGAGGAGAAAAGGGAGTTGCTTAGCAGCAGAAGTTCAGAAAAGTTGAAGGTTGTAGTCCCAAGGGGAAACCATGGGTTACCAACTACCGAAAACTCTGGTCCTTCGCCTTTGATCCAGAGATGGAGGTCAGGAGGTGGTTGTGACTGTGGTGGTTGGGACATGGGTTGTCCACTTATGGTCCTTGGAAATCCTCGTATCTCATGTTCTCACGATCAGCCTCTCGTGGACAATCAGCATCCTTTGCAACTATTTGTCCAGGTAAAAATTGGATCTTTCCTCAATCAAACACAAGTTTTGTTTTCTTGGAACTGCTTCTTTGGACTTGCATGAGCAACTATTGAAGTCTTTTAAGGAAATTTCTTCTTTTTATGTATCATCTAACACATCTCGCCTTCATATTACAGGATGCTAAAGAGCATATACCAGCATTGTACATGTCTTCTGTTGAAGAGGGGCTATACGATGTTCATTTCCATGCGCAGTTATCAACTTTGCAAGCATTCTCAATCTGTGTTGCCATATTACATAACACGGAAGTCTCAGATAGTTACAGAAATGGCGAGAATGTACAACAGTTCTCGCATTGCAACTCGCTGAAAATGCTGATTGATGATGATGTTCAGTTTTTGGTTGAAGCAGTAACAGAGGAAGAAGGAAAGAAAGTCCCAAGGCCATTGAAAGAAGCTGTGACTGCTCTTCAATCCTACATGCCGAACCCTCCTTTCTCACCAATCTCCCGAGTGTAGTCAACGATGCTGTCGTTATTGCAGATACATTTGAGTTCTTCTTCGTGTCCCGGATTGGCAATAAGAAGAGAAGAGAAGGTTGGTCTCCAACTTCTAGACAAAGTGCAGCCATGAAGCAGCAGATTCCCCAGACAAGCTAGAGCTTAAGGATGGGATGTTCTCTGATCTCCAGACTGAGAAAGGCGTCACATTAATTGTTGTGTCATTTATTCATTCTTCAAAGTAGGATCTAGGCAAAAGAAAAAGCCACACTGTTCATATTGTAAGGTAGCAAATGGGAAGTGCCCCAATTTGGTTAGAGTTCTTATAAGCGTAGAGTTAGTAGATCCTTCGAAAAAAGTTTTGTAACTTGTAGTGAATAATGGGATCTTCCTCTTCTCTCTCCGGTCAAAAAGTACTTTGCACAAATGAATTTCATCAATCAATAGTTACATAGCCCAAAAATTCTTATAATCAAAGCATTATACATGTTGTAGTCTTTTACTATCCTTGTCCTATAACGGGTTAGGGTTATCTTCATCTTTTCTTTTGTGCCAGAGAGCTGACAGATTTGGTTGTGCCGCTTCTATAGGGAGTAGACTCTTGTAAAACTCATATGAAGCAAAGAATATAGCACCTTGGGACATGTACATCACCAGTCTTGGGATCAAACCTCTGCAACATACAATAAGAGGACTATACTGGTAAACTGATGAAGCATGGATGATACAAGGAGGTGAGATAAGATTAGTGAAAAGTGAGCAGACCTGTATAGCCCTCTTGGACCTTCTTGTTTGTGTATTGATTGGAGAGCTTGATACACATTAGGATGTTGGTTCTTAGATCCAGGAATCTGCACCATAGGATAAGTTCGATGTTGGGGACAACTGTCAACGTGGTTCCTAAAAACGATTGGAGACAGAAACGAACCTGAGTTTGTAGTCTTGTTTTTACTACATCAAATGGGGTTGTGAAAAAGGCAGCAGCAGATCCCGCTAGTCCTCCACAGATGAGCTGTTAGGAGAAAATGTCGGAGAATTATCTAACACATCTCAGGTCGCCATATTCAAAGAAAACTTAATACAGAGAATTATAGTACATGACATTGTGGAATGAAGCAGAGGAATCACAAACCGTTTGTAATGTGGTGGGTTGAGCCGCTTGACCACGAGGACCGAAGGATGGTAATACCATTCGCTTCATGTTTTCATAAACATAGAACTGCATTTCCAATAAATTTGGAATCAGAACTGTATTCAAGCAGCGAGGAAGAATAGCAGAAGAGTGTGCTACTAGTTAGAGCATAGCAACGCATTATAGTGCGCGCAAAAAGAACCTTAATGATTGAGTGTGGGATATTTCTACATAGCACTGCACTCCATCCAGCATATAAAGAAAGTAGACCACCTTTCTGGATGATTCCGACTAATGCGGTCCTATATTAATATGCCATGAAAATATCAAGAAACCATGTTTTGGAACAGAAGGTAGGAATCCATTCTTAAGCTAGAGATAAGTGAACAAGGTAGCATATAATGCACTCAGCAAAAGTTGGACTAAAGCATGCAAATGTTTACCAGCAATTGCGATAATGGGAACTGACTTGCATCTGCTGTTTTATACGCTCACTTGGCGTGAAAATAAAAGAAGTTGCTACGCTTGCTGAACCCCCAGCTACGCAATGGGCAAGGGAGCAATATTCCTGAAATTTTCGAAAAAAACATGAACTTGCTCATTCTACTCAACAGACCAGCTGAAGGAATAAGAGTGAGACGTGCGAGGAATTAGAGTTCTATTGAAACGTAAAAGAGACCTTAGGAAAAACAGGGAGCAGAGCTCCTTTAACTGATTCGTACGTGAACGTATAAAGGGCAGAGATAGGAGCTGATGAGGCAATATTGCTAGCAATCCCTCGATAAAGTCCAGAAAAACCTGAATACACATATTGGAATATAATTTCGTTAAGCAACAACGCGCAGTGACAAACTAATACAGAAAGACCCCCTTTTTATCATCTCAAGTAAATGGTTCTACCTCTTTCAGATATAATTGATCTCCCCGTATAGCATAGAGACTTCTCCTGCAAGCGGCATGACTGAATCATTGTCTTGACTGTATCAAGTGGGTGAAGACAAAGACTGACGCTTACGCCAGCCAACGCACCAGCAAAAGCATGCCGATGTTTAGCAAAGGCGTAAGTAGGCGTTTCTGAAGAGGATGAACAAACTTCAGTCTCTTGGTCTTTTCTATGTCTCTCAAGCAACTCTTTATTTCGAACCACGAATAAGCTGCTTTCGTGTGGGTTATCCCCTGAAGAAGAAGAAATCTCAGAATGGCAGCCCGTACTACATTTCGAACTTCTTATGTCCACTCCTTTATTATTAGCACACCTTTCTTTGTAAAGCAAAAAGAGAGAGTTCGCATCCATAGATCTGGATATTCTGGTGTCTACCAATGATTCTGTTTTGCTTGCTAATAGATGACTCCTTAATTCAGTCGAAGGTAAGTGGCGGCCCTCTGAACCAGTCGTGGCCAAGACACTATCACAACTATTGGCATTTCTTGATGTGCATTCAGCTATACTTCTGTCTAAACTGGAAACACAGTCTTCAAAAGTTCCTTTCTTCTCAATCTCAGCCTCTCCCTTTTGAGGTCTAGTGATAGTAGGAGCTACTTCTTCCATCCAGCTGTACAATTTTTCTGTCTCCCATCTAGCTTTGAACGGAAAACCATTCTCTTTGGCTCCACTAATCTCATTAAAACAACTATAGTTTTGGTGATAGCACAACTTCTCAGCAACTCTTACTGATCGAACTCTGGTCTGTGGAGTCACAGGCAATTGAGACTTCGCCTTCTGATCAGCATGCAACTGTGTACTATCCGCCAAGACTTTGAACTTACTGACTTCGTCTCTCTTCAAATCATCTACATTTCCTTCCTTGAGTGAGCTAATCAAATTACTAGAAACAAAATCAGAACGATCCCAGATCAAGTCAACAGCTGAAATCAGCGCATCTCTGCTCAAGATTTGACTCAACTTGGAATCTCCTCTTGATCTGTTATGCCTCTGGAAAGCATAAGCATACTCCACATATTCATCATCACTGATCTTGGACAGCTTCCTCTTACCCTCAGCGAAGTTGCAACTATGCTTAATCGAAGGTTGACCCTTTTTAACAGAGCCTTTCGCAGAAGCCATTTGCTTATCTCACAAGAGAAACCAAATATACACAAAAACAACTTCAAACCTTCCCCATCACATCAGAACTCAGTAAGCTAGCAAACGTAGAAACACTTCTTTGCTAAGTAACAAAGTTCTGATTTTTTTTGGATTTGCTAATTCAATTGTACCCAGTAATCAGTTGCTTTAGCTGCGAGGATGATCTGTTTTCAAACATTGTCCATGTGAAGAAAGTTAGAACATTTCTTAAACATCACATTTGTTCGTTCTTAAAGCAACGGGTTTCGGACAAAACATAATCAAGATTTTAAGAAACAAGAGAGCTAAGAGTAATTATGTTTGGTGTTCTCTGCAACAAGAAAAATTCAATCTTTGTAGCTCTGATTTATACCTTGAGAGACTGCGACGCTCTTCAGAAGAAGCTCGAGATCCCAAGTTCCTCATCTTCTCCGGAAATTCCAGGGGAAAGTAAATTGATTGGGTTAAACGAAAGGGGATAAAATTAGGGTTTATGGAGTTTTTACTTGTTTTTTTTTTTTTACTTCTGTTATTTAATTTCTATCAAGGGGCTCTAGATAAGTAGATATAATAATTGGATGTAAAATAAAATTCATCTTAAGAGCACTAAAATGCATTTTAACTTACAAAAATCCTTTTTTATACCGCTAATCTCAATCTCAATTTAATTAAAAGAAGAGTCATTTGGAAAAGAGCTAGTTTGAAACTGAAGTACGAATCTGGGGGTAATTAACGAGTTTACATGCTCTTATGCTACATACAAGAAAAATCAGCACGAATTATACAGTAACCCCAAGAGTTGAATCCCGTCATCATCATATAATATCCAACTATCCATCCAAAACCACTTAAACCATCTTCAACTCCACTTAATTTTTTATTTTAAAATATAATAAAAATACATTTAGAGTAAATCTATTTCAACTCCACTCTATTTAGAATAAAAACTAAAATTACCAAAAATTTAGCTTAAAAAGTAGAGTTACTTTATTTTTTTTTATTTATTACTCTATTTTAAAATAAAAAATATAATGAAGTTAGAGCAAAACTCAACTTTATTTCGAAGTAAAATATAAAATTATACATTGGAGATGTCCTTAAAAGATCAATATCTTTTCATAATCAATCAAATTGTCATAACAAACCTCCTGTTAGTGTGGTGTTATTTGTGTCTAGAAGAACCGTAACATCTTCATATTCATTTAATAGAGCCAAACGCTATTCATTCGCTTCTTTATTAACAACATGTACGACATCTCTTAAGAAATGGTTTATTGTCTCCTCTCTGCCACTCTACATTATAAACATATATGACCATTCCGTATATGTCTGTCAATAAAACTGTGGAATATAGTTATATATTTTGATAGAGATTACTATATAAAATTTCTAATCTCCAAGAAACCCTTTATTTTCTATATCAGATTTTGCAATTTTGTTGTTAAACTCATAGTGTAGCTGGCTCTTATCCTTCATCATAGTAGATGCAATCATGTAGCCTGATTTTGATTGTATATATCCTCGATTTTGTATATGACCATCCCATGTCCATTTAATTGAAAAGTACGACTAGATCTCATTTTCAAAATCATAGAGATGTCATCCTTTACTTCAAACAAAACGTGTAACATAACATTTGCTACCTCTTACGAAATAGATAATCTATAGACGCCTGTATGGTGGTGGGCTAGTGGTAGGGACACTTGCGGCTAAGGGTGCAACTCCCATGTCTTGAGTTCGATTCTCTATCCTTACTATCATCAACACTTTGTTGGGAAGTCTGTCAGTTATACTAAATCACAATTAGTTTACATGGTAGCCAGAAATGCAGGTGGCATATCTCCCACTAACATTAGTCGGAAGACATTCCAAACTTGGATTAGGCAGTATGATGGTCTATGCAAAAGCAATCCAAGTGGGAGTAGTCCACTCTGTAGTATCTCGGTGCATATCTATCGGAGCCGACCGGAAGCCAATAGAGCATATCAAGAAAAAAAAAAAAACCTAAACGGGATCTATAGTGATATGTTTATCATTTGATTGAAACATATAAAATTAGTCAACAATAAAAATCATATCTTATTTATTTAAAATTTATAAAAATTCGTTATTTTCAGATAGATAGTCATGATATTATACACAATAAATTTAATTTCTGTACACTAATTTTTAAAATTAATTTATTTAAAATCGTAATATAATAATATTTGAAAGAAACTTTTTATAAAATTATATACTAAAAATAATAATCTTCCTAATTAATATTTATGAACTAATATATTTTCAAAATCTTAATATTATTAATTTATAGAAATGTTACTGTAAATGATTCTTACTAAATAACATACTAAATAATTTATAGTTTTTCTTAAAATCCAAAACTATTTTTATCTCACTACATTGAAATAGCACCTCAGTAAATTTACACAATTTGGGTTTTCTATACACTAAGAAGATAAAAATGGGGATTATCCGAAACTATTGAAGAATGCGGTGGTTTATCTGAAAATATAGATAATATATATATTTAGAATAATCATATTAATACCAGAAACCCTAGTCTCTCTCTGCTTCCCTTTTCCCTCACCACTCTCTTTTCACGGCGACCAGGTTAGTGATAAAAGTTTCGTCTCCTTTCTCAATAACGAAGAGTAAATTCGATCTCTTCTCTTCCTTACCGGATCTCATCGAATTCATCTCGTTGCGAATTTGCTTCATTTTATCAAATCTCTCGTCTTTGTTTTATTGGAAATTAGATTAAATTAGGGTTTCGGCGAGATTCTCTGTCGCTAAGATTCGCCAAAAAAGCTTCTTTGGTTTAGGTTTTCTCTATTGAATAGGATAGATTTAACCTAAAAATCGATACTTTGGTTGTTATAATAATCAGTTTAATCGTTTCTTTTCAGGCAAAAAAAACACTGAGAGAATCCATTTCGTGTGAGCTTTTGTGTTGCCTGTTCGTCTGAAACATGGCGAATTTTGCCAAACCTGAGAACGCATTGAAGCGTGCTGATGGTAAAGTTTTAATCTTTAACGGTTGATACCTATAGATTTGTGTGTTTTTAGGGTGTGTGAAATGACATGTTAAGAGATTTTTGTTTGCAGAATTGATCAATGTTGGACAGAAACAAGATGCTCTACAGGCACTTCATGATCTCATTACCTCCAAGAGATACAGAGCGTGGCAGAAACCACTTGAGAAGATCATGTTTAAGTATCTTGATCTTTGTGTTGACTTGAAGAGGGGTCGATTTGCTAAGGATGGTTTGATTCAGTACCGTATTGTTTGCCAGCAAGTTAATGTTAGCTCCTTGGAGGAAGTTATCAAGCATTTCCTTCATCTTTCTACCGAGAAAGCTGAGCAGGCTCGCTCTCAGGCTGATGCTCTTGAGGAGGCTCTTGATGTTGATGATCTTGAAGCTGACAGAAAGCCTGAAGATTTACAGCTGAGTATTGTCAGTGGGGAGAAGGGAAAAGATAGATCTGACCGTGAATTGGTCACCCCTTGGTTCAAGTTTCTGTGGGAGACTTACAGAACTGTGCTTGAGATACTGCGAAACAACTCAAAGTTGGAAGCACTTTATGCGGTTAGTTTTCGTTTAGGATTAGTTTATTTAGCCTTTCCTCTGATCTTTAGTTGATTAAGGTTTAAGACAGACATTTATTATCTTGTAGATGACAGCACATAAAGCCTTCCAGTTCTGTAAGCAGTACAAGCGAACAACAGAGTTCCGTAGGCTTTGTGAAATTATTAGAAATCATTTGGCGAACCTGAACAAATACAGAGACCAAAGGGACAGGCCTGACTTGTCCGCCCCCGAGAGCTTGCAACTTTACCTGGATACAAGATTTGATCAGTTGAAAGTTGCTACCGAGCTTGGTCTTTGGCAGGTGTGTTTTGTTTCTACTTGTAATTTTTCTTATGCCACCGTGTTCTATCTTCTCTTTCATTTTCTGGAAACAAGTTATAATGGTTCTTGATGAATCTTTTGTATTCCAGGAAGCTTTTCGCTCTGTCGAAGATATCTATGGATTAATGTGCATGGTCAAAAAAACGCCGAAGTCATCTTTGTTGATGGTCTATTATTCCAAATTGACCGAGATCTTCTGGATTTCTTCTAGCCATCTTTACCATGCTTATGCATGGTTCAAGCTGTTTAGTCTTCAGAAGAATTTCAACAAGAACTTAAGCCAAAAGGATTTGCAACTAATAGCATCATCTGTTGTCTTGGCGGCATTATCTGTTCCACCTTTTGATAGGGCTCAGAGTGCATCCCATATGGAACTTGAAAATGAGAAAGAACGCAATTTGAGGATGGCCAACCTCATAGGATTCAATCTTGAACCTAAATTCGAGGGCAGAGATATGGTATTATACGCTCCAATGCTGCTTTGTTGCTATATATTCCACCCTTGATTTTGGATTTTTTTTTAATTCTAATTCCATGTATTTATTTCCAGCTTTCAAGGTCAGCTCTTCTGTCAGAGCTGGTGAGTCTCTAGCAACTACATCACATAGTTGATATTCTTTTCCTATGGTTTACAATATGTATCGCCTTGTAGGCATCTGATTTTCCATGTATCTGTACGGTTAGGTTTCAAGAGGTGTGTTGAGCTGTGCATCTCAGGAGGTCAAAGATCTTTTCCATATTCTGGAGCATGAGTTTCACCCACTTGATCTTGGCTCCAAGATTCAGCCTTTGCTGGAAAAAATTTCCAAATCTGGTGGGAAGCTGTCGTCAGCTCCTTCTTTACCAGAAGTGCAGCTCTCCCAATATGTTCCTTCTTTGGAGAAGCTTGCTACTCTGAGGCTACTTCAACAGGTAAAGAGTGCTTTTTGTTCTCGACGGTTGGGTGTAATATCCATTCAACTATTTTGGGTTAGTCTGGCGGTTTCTTTCTTTGTACTCAAAAGTCGTTTGTCTCTATTTATTTTTCCAGGTGTCTAAGATTTATCAGACTATAAGAATTGAGAGTTTATCTCAGTTGGTCCCCTTCTTCGAATTCTCAGTGGTAGAGAAGATTTCTGTTGATGCTGTGAAGAACAATTTTGTTGCCATGAAGGTTGACCACATGAAGGGTGTTGTAATTTTTGGAAATTTGGTAAGCCTCTGCTGATGCTTTAGTTCAACACTGCTTACACCATGCCGACATTGAGTGATATAATTCGTAACTTTTGACTCTCTGGTAGACACTAATTTTATTCAATCAATTGTTTTCCTGTTAGGGTATTGAGTCTGATGGACTGAAGGATCATCTGGCTGTTTTTGCCGAGTCTTTGAGCAAAGTAAGAGCTATGCTGTACCCTGTCCCAAGCAAAGCATCAAAGCTAGGTGGCATAGTACCAAATCTAGCGGAAACTGTTGAGAAGGAGCACAAAAGACTGCTTGCTCGAAAATCAATCATTGAAAAGAGGAAGGAGGATCAAGAGCGCCAGCAACTTGAAATGGTAGTGTATTTCTCCATGGTGGTTTTCATACTTCTCCATTTAAGTTGTGCCGTTGATAATAATTCCTTGGTTTGATGTTTGCTTTTGAAGGAACGTGAAGAGGAACAGAAACGGCTTAAGCTCCAGAAGCTTACCGAGGAGGCAGAACAAAAGAGGCTCGCGGCAGAGCTTCAGGAGAGAAGGAAACAAAGAATTCTTAGGGAGATTGCGGAGAAGGAACTTGAGGAAGCGCAGGCGTTGCTGGAGGACACAGAGAAACGCATGAAAAAGGGAAAGAAGAAGACCCTTTTAGATGGAGTAAGTTTATTAACACAATATGCTAGAATTATAGTTCATTGGTTTGCGTATTACTAATACTGGTTGGCGTAAATTAAACATAGGAGAAGGTGACAAAGCAAACTGTGATGGAGAGGGCCTTGACTGAGCAGCTCAAGGAAAGGCAGGAAATGGAGAAGAAACTCCAAAAACTTGCCAAAACTATGGATTATTTGGAACGAGCAAAGAGAGAAGAGGCTGCTCCATTGATTGAAGCTGCATATCAGCGAAGACTGGTAGAGGAAAGAGAGTTTTATGAACGCGAGCAACAGGTAAAACTTTTCTTTCCTTATAACTCGGTTCTGAGTTGAAGTATATGAGTTCCTTAAACGTTCTTCTCTGTTTCAGCGCGAAGTTGAACTCAGTAGAGAGCGTCATGAGAGTGACTTGAAGGAGAAGAGCAGGTTGTTAAGAATGATGGATATTAAGGTCAGTTCTTACTAACTTTCATTTCTTCATATATCGCTGTAATATTTTCTTTTTAAGCTTACTTATAATCAAATCTTTCTGTGTCCAGGAAAAATTCCAAGAGCAAGTGATTAGTCGTCGACAAGCAGAGTTTGACAGAATTAGGACAGAGAGAGAGGAGCGCATCAGCCAAATTATTCGAGCCAGGAAGCAAGAAAGGGATATCAAGAGGAAGCAGACGTACTATTTGAATTGTGAAGAAGAAAGAATAAAAAAGCTGCAGGAAGAAGAGGAAGCTCGCAAGCGTGAAGGTGAGATCTGTGTTCCATAAATTCACATCATTTTACATCGATGTTGGATTTTTTCTAATATAACCCCTCCTTATTTCTTTCTATGCGGGTTTAACTCTTATATAGAAGCCGAGAAACGCAAGAAGGAAGAAGCTGAATACAAAGCGAAGTTGGATGAAATTGCTGAAAAGCAAAGGCAGAGAGAAAGGGAGCTGGAGGAGAAAGAGAAGAAGAGGCGAGAAGAGCTATTGAAAGGAATTGACGCACCGCCTGCTCGCCCTGCAGAGCCTATAGCTGCTCCGGCTGCTCCGGCTGCTCCTGCTGCTGCTGCTGCTGCTGCACCAGTAGTAGCGCCAGCCGCAGGTGGTAAATATGTTCCTAGGTTCAAGCAGCGTCAGACAGCTGAGGCCCCAGCTCCAACGGCGACACCACCAGCTGTAGAATCTGACCGCTGGGCCAACCGTGGACCACCTCCAGCTGATGACCACTGGGGAAGCAGCAGAGGAGGACCGCCTCAGAGATCTGACAGGTGGACCGGTGGCAGCAGTAGGGAAAGAGCTGGACCTCCTCCGGCTGAAGGAGGAGACCGTTGGGTCCCTGGTTCCAGAGCCGGTGACCGCCCAAGTGGTGGTGATGCTTGGCGAAGTGGTGAAGAACGCCGGTCCCCGTTTGGAAGCTCCAGGCCCAGGCCAGCACAGCGTTGAGTAACATTTTTTGTTTGGTCCCAAATCTCTGGATTTTTCACAGGCTCTTGCCCCTCTTTAGCCAAAGTCTCTGTTCTTTTGAGGATTAAATGAAACTTGCTCAATGTTTTCTCTTATGAGGATTTTAAAAACCTGTAAGACTCGTTTTTGCTCTACACACATCAAGAGTTTTTTTCTTTCTTATGGTTAGTTTACCGTTCCATCTTTGTTTGTCTTAATTTTCCTGTGTCCAAGACTTTAGACATCGAACAGTTTATTTTTTCATGCAATTTCTTGTATTATTGTTTAATTGTTGAATTGTTTAGAGCAATAACCAAAACAAAGTTTACTTTAATCGTGTAATTATTATGATGACTGTAAATATGTCCTTTATTGTGTTTATAATTATATTATTCGGACGTTTTTACGCCATGCAACGTTATTGGTGAATATATTTTTTATGTTAATATAAATATTATTGTTATATATATCATTGTATTATGTTAATATAATTATTCAAATATTTAATATATTATCAGTATTGTTATTATTGTACAAAACATGATAGAATTTGTTAAATTGATATATTTATAACTAGCAAAAACATTAATTTACAAGTTCAAATTGATAGTTCACGTTTGGTATGCTATAAACATGTTAAATAACATATAAAACTAGGTAGTAATTTGCATATTCTATAATTTGTTTATAATATTTAATTTATATTATTTTTTTTTAAATGAATGTTTACAATTTTTTTTAAAAATATTTAAATATAATAGGTATTATTTAAATATATAGTGTATTTATTAGTTAAATAAATAAATTTGTAATAAGTATAATATAAAAGAGATGATTTAATATTTATGTATTTTTTTGAATATATAAATTAATCTAAATTGAATTGAATTTAATGTTGATTTGATGATTTATATATTATTACATCAAGTTTTTATATATAACCAAAATTTAAAATGAAATATTATTCAAAAGTAAAAAATTATGTTTTGTGAATGAATAACATTAAATATAAACTCGCATAATATAGGTAAATAATATCATTGATATTGAATATACATACATATCACAAAACATAATATATATATATATATATATATATATATATATTATAGTGATAGAAAAAAATAATTTATTTATAAATAGTTAAATTATAATAATTTTTTAAAAAAATATAGAATAAATCATAGAAAAATAAATATATAATTTTGGTTAGTAAATGAATTTATACTTATTTTATTTATTGGTTCAAAAATAAATAATAACATTTTATGTAATTTTTTTAGTAAACCAAAACTTTTTAATATAAGGGTTTGAGAAATTTTCTTTTTTTGACAACTCAAGATGACAAAAATATAATAAACACATGAAGAGAAGGTTATTAATAAAATATGATCCTTAAATAAAATATAAGGGATTATTGGGTTATGATATTGTTTAGGGCAAATCTTCATTTTAGCATATTTTTTTGTTTTTATTCCCAAAATGTTTTGGAAAGAAGAAAAGACAAAAATGTTTCATTAATTGATTTATTGACCACTATACATTTCCTCATTAAAATCCTGGAAACACATATCGCGTTTTTTTCACTCATTTTTCGGCCATTCCTCCTCGCCGTGAACGGAAATAGAATGTAGCCGGAGCAGCCTTAAGGTAACACAATTTCTTCTTCTCACGTGCTCGTTGTCCGTCTCTTTTGCTCTGTAATTTTCTAAACTTAGATATGAATCGTGAGCTTTTGTTTGCTTATTGTTAAAAAGTCTGATTCGATATGATATGACTCTACTCATGGCGGATATGAGGCGGTGCGAGTCCAAAAAGTTTGGTGGTCATAGTGCTCTTTGTTGTTTCTATAAGATTTCTCATTGAACAATCAAGCGAAGGGTTTTTTGTTTTCAGGAAAGAATAACATAGATTTAGGAAGGTCTTTCTAGATGTGTCTTTGAGTCATGTTAGTAATTTTAAGTCATTTTAGCTAACTATGAGTCATTTTAGCAAACTTTGAGTCATGTTAACAACTTTGAATCTTTTTTTGATGTTGTTTTATATTTTAAGGAAAAAATAACTCAGATTTAGGAAGGTTTTCATAAATGGTTACATATTCAAGAGCTAATATATTTGTAAAAGTTAGATACATTTTATAAAGTATTCAAAAAAATAGCTTATATAAATTCATAAGTCATAATCAAGATTAAATCTAAATAAATAAAGTTAATAATCTGTTTTTACGAAGGGCTTCCTAAACTCTTAAAAATCATTCTTAAATCCGACGTATACATCAACCAACGAAGGTCCAAGTCCATTTCTTTGCTCTAAATAAATGTTTATCATGAGACTTTCCGTTCACTTCGTTCTCGTCTTTCTTTTCGTTGGCAATTTTTAAATCCATTGATCTTGACCTCACCATCACCAGAAATCACCATCATTTAACTATGATTCGTATTTAACACCAACATCAATGGAAAAGTTGAAACTCAAATTAATCTGAACCTCTCCCAGGTTTTATCTCAGATTCAACATGTAATCATTCCAAAACACTGTATTGGTTCAAATTAGCGGTTTTGATCAGATCCGTTAATGAAAATATTGATAGAGAGATGATCGAAGAGAATCATTCCGTCATCAGTCGGAAAGATAGGTAGTGGGAGAGAGATCGGTAGAGAAAAAAGAGAGAGGATATTAGTTTTATTTTCACTTTTTAGTATTTTAATTAAAAAAAAGAATGGAAGAAGGATAAAAATGTTTTCTACACTATTTAATGAAACATTTTTGTCTTTTTTTTTCCTTTCTAAAACATTTTGGTTACAAAACTTTCAAAATGATTTTTTTTTTTGGCACCAAAATAAATTGAAAGAACTTTCAAAATGATTTATTTTAGGAAATTTTTCTATTATTAGTAGTAATTAAGTTCATGATCAAATATGAACAGTTTGACAATGACTAGTATGAACAGTATTATCAGATGTATGGGAGTATTTGAGAACAATGGCAAACAATTGTTGTTGCTTTTCTAAATTTAAAGTCAATATAGTTAGAAATTCAATTTATTGATCAATTAATCTCCCTGGTCCTAGAGGCAGTGACCGCCCAAGTGGTGGTGATGGTTGGCGAAGTTCACGTCCCGGGCCAGCACTCCGAGTAAATGTTTTTGGCCCCCAATCTCCATGGAATGGAAATAAGTGATCTCTGGATTTTCAAATCACAGGCTTTTCCTCCTATTTAACTCATGTTTTTTCACGAGGAAAAAGAGAAGAAACTAAATCCAAACTTTGTATAATTAAGTAAACTCGTAGGAGTGCGTTGTTCTTCAGCTAAGAAGATTAAAAAGAAGAAAAATGTGGCCCTTTTGGTGGAAGGGAGCATCAGGGTTCTCAGCTCGTTCCACAGCAGAAGAAGTTACTCATGGAATCGATGGTACTGGTCTCACCGCAATCGTTACAGGTCCCTCTTCTTCTTCTTCCATATATTTTTAACCTTTTTTGTTTTTTTTATCATAATATAGTATGTTTTAGTTTTTACTTTTTCTCCACAGTTTAACGCATCTTTTGGTTATATTACAGGAGCATCAAGTGGTATTGGAGAAGAGACTACGCGTGTTCTTGCTCTACGTGGTGTCCATGTGGTAATGGCGGTAAGGAACACAGATTCTGGTAATCAAGTCAGAGAAAAGATACTAAAGGAAACACCTGAAGCTAAGATTAATGTAATGAAGTTAGATCTTAGCTCAATGGCTTCCGTCAGGAGCTTTGCATCAGAGTACAAGTCCTCGGACCTTCCCTTGAATCTTCTCATGTAATATACCTAAGTTAACTTGTAAAGCACTCTTTTGTCTTTTAATGTCAGTGATTGCTTGAATAAGTGAATGTTCTTGTTCTTGAAGCAATAATGCTGGGATTTTGGCATGTCCCTTCACACTTTCAAGCGATAACATCGAGTTACAATTTGCAACCAACCATTTGGGTATGTCTGTGTAATCAGAAGAACATATTATCTTCCATTTTGATAGAAATTGTATGAACATATATATGATGAGGAACATTTTCCGTGTGTTTATACAAAATTTCAGGTCATTTTCTGTTGACGAATCTTCTTTTGGATACAATGAAGAAAACAGCTAATGAAAGCAATATAGAAGGAAGAATTGTCATTGTCTCATCAGTAGGCCATCGATTAGCTTACCGGGAAGGGATTCGGTTTGACAAATTAAATGACGAAGCAAGGTGATTTGTTAGGTGATAGTATTCTTTATTACTTTTGGTTGCAATTGTAATACTAACAATATACTCTTATTGCTCTCACGGTTTCTTTGCAGTTACAATACTTTGCATGCTACTGAGCTCGCTAGGCAGTTCAAGGTACGAAATAGCGTTTCGCAGGTCACTTCTTTAAATTTGTATGAAATTCCAAATGCCAAATAGAAAGCTAAGGGACTCGACTTTTGTCCATCGTTGTTGCTGAAAACAGGAACAAGGTGTGAATATCACTGCCAATTCACTTCATCCCGGAATCATTATTACCAATCTTTTGCGCTACCACAGCTTCATATATAGTAATTTTACTTTTTCCTCACTTATCCTAACTTCTAGCTTTCCTTTGTTTTCCTAATACCTGTTGTTACTGAATTCCGAGTCGATTGGATGAGTGATTGATTTACAGGTGGATCCTTCGTTGATGAGAGTAAAGACTGTGAATTCGTGATGAACAGATTGCGATGAGGATGGTCGCTGTTTGAGATTTCGACAATCCCACCTACTTGGTTGGTTGTTTGATTAATCAGCGAGTGGACTTATATAATCGCTCATTAATCATGATGGTTCCGAGATGAATAAAGATCTGATTTGATTAATGAAATTAGTTCCTTTAATTCTCTGGTCGGCAAGTGGGCGACCAGAGATTACATTTAATGTCTAATTTTCTCTAAGTGTATAGTTCTTAGCATACAAGTCTAATTTACTATTCAATAACGAACCATACTAACATATTTATACTATTTTTAGGCGGTGCCACCTTCTCAGCCGGTTTCCTTTTGGCGGTTGACTGTCTGGTCCGATTGACGGGCCAGATGTTTATTAAGTTTGTTTAATGGGTATTTATCTTATTGGACCTCAGTTATAGGCCATACCTCTTGAAGGATGCTAAACCCATCTTCAATACCAATTACCACCTATTAGATTGACACTGGATACACACCATGAGTTTAACCAACAATCCAAAAACTGTTTGTCTTTTTGTAAGAATGTAGTTTTGCCTCCCCTGTGACTTAATATATGATGAAGTCTGTCTTAAGTTAAGACTATTAACATATGAATTTTCGCATTATTGTATTGTACTAAAGTTATAATGATGTTTTTTTTATCTAACAATGGAGTGACCAGTGTAATGACAATTTTTGCTCTCTCTTGTTTGATGCAGGAATTGGTAACGCAGTGGGGAAGTATGTGCTGAAGAGTATCCCACAGGTAAAGCTTTTCTCTGCCTATACATCTAATTTACTTCCTAAATCATCACCGTTCTCAAGCATTTTGATAATTCTGTCTTAACTCACACACATACGGTCATGTTGTATTCGGTTGTTGCAGGGAGCGTCAACCACATGTTACGCAGCGATACATCCGCAAGTAAAGGGAGTGAGTGGGGAATACTTGATGGACAATAACATATCGAGCCCTAATTCTAAGGGTAAAGACACAGTCTTGGCGAACAAGCTATGGGAGTTTAGCTTGAGCTTAACTGGTGAAGAAGAATAATAGATGCTTTTGCCAAGTTAGAAAAGACATCTGGTTTAAATGTTGACTGTAAAAGAATATCCTGGATCAGTTGTGATGAAAAAGTATTATCCTTTTTATTTGAATAAAAAATTTGTGAGCAAATAGCTTAAAAACAGATTAGAGAATAAGAGAATCAAGAGATGAGAGTTTTAGTTAGACTTACCTCCTTTCACAGATTGAATTCAGGCTTTGTATAGCTTGTGTGTTAAAAGACTATTGTCAGTTTCTTCAATAGCTTAAGTCCAACTTCAATTGGTCCTTGTGGAACACAGATCCAACCAAACTCAAACTCTGTCTCCGATTTTAAGGTAGATGATAATGCATGACTTGAAACAACTTGAGATGTAGCCTTTGCTTTGCCTTTTGCTGCAGCTGCTTTTGTCATTTCTGTACCTTATCGGTCGAATATGTTTCAATCCTAGAAAAGGACTAGGTCGATGTCGCCAATGCAGAATTCCGGAGAATCATTCTTTTGAATTATATTCAGGCTCATAATTTGATTATAAAAACGTCAAAGCGAATTCCCTAAACCATCTCATAGATCAACTTTGCTCTTATAAAGTAGAAGGAACTCAGTTGTAGCGTTGTAGACAGCTATTAAAACTAAGGCTCCATACCATGGAGACAAGTCAGTGGTATATAGACTTGTTCAGATTGGTTTAGTGTTTTCACTAGCCAGACCACACGCATACTAAAGTTGAGCAACAAGAAAAACATGAGGAATATTCTGATTTCAATAAACAGAGCTGTGGATAATTCGTATGCAAAAAATCTGATTGAAGTGCTTTGGATTGCACACCGTGTCTTGATTAGAGAAAATTCTCAGAACTCAAAATAACATACGTTATTAATAAAAGTGTTATTCTGTTTAGATAAAGTGTTATCACTTAAAAATAAATTCATATTAAACATTTTAAGCGATACAAATGAAATACAATAAGCATTTCTACAAGATTAGTCAGCGACTAGTTGTCTCGATTTGAGAACAGATTATGTGCAAAGCTCTCTTCACGAGGGTAATTAAATCCACAGTTTATAACTAATTACTTAATTGATTCCACAGGACTGAACTGTGTGTGTTCATCATAAGCTAGGGCTTCTTTTTGTTTCGGATTTTGCAAAAATGTGGCCTTTTTGGTGGAAAGGAGCATCAGGGTTCTCAGCTCGTTCCACGGCAGAAGAAGTCACTCATGGAATCGATGGTACTGGTCTCACCGCAATCGTCACAGGTCCCTCTTCTTCCTCTTCTTCTTCTATGATCTGGGTTTGTTTCAAGTTATGATTTTTCAACAGTTTCAGTTCTTGGTTCTGACTTTGATTCCTGCTCTTGAACTGATTCAGTGATAAAGTCTTTGTGGGTATCTTATTAATAGACGAAAGGTTCAAACTTTCTATAAAGTTTGGGACTTTTGTAAGAGAAGAGAAGATTTTGCTGATTCTTTGACGTGTCTATTGGTTTAACTGCAGGAGCATCAAGTGGTATTGGGGAAGAGACTACGCGTGTTCTTGCTCTTCGTGGTGTCCATGTGGTAATGGCTGTAAGGAACACAGATTCTGGTAATCAAGTCAGAGGAAAGATACTAAAGAAAACACCTGAAGCTAAGATTGATGTAATGAAGTTAGATCTTAGCTCAATGGCTTCCATCAGGAGCTTTGCCTCAGAGTACAAGTCCTTGGACCTTCCATTGAATCTCCTCATGTAATATACCTAAGTTAACTTTTAAAGCATTGTTTTGTCTTTTAATGAATGTGATTGCTTGAATTAGTGTTTATGTTAATGCGTGTTAGTTTTTGGTTAATGGATGTTCTTGTTCTTGAAGCAATAATGCAGGAATTATGGCATGTCCCTTTCTGCTTTCAAGCGACAACATCGAATTACAGTTTGCAACTAATCATTTGGGTATGTTTAACCAGAAGAACTTATGATCCTTCATTTTTGCATCTTTGTCAAATTGTATAAACATATGATGTTTAGAAGTATGATGAGGAACATATTCTTTGTGTTTATACAATTTGTCAGGTCATTTTCTGTTGACGAACCTTCTTTTGGATACTATGAAGAAGACAGCTAATGAAAGCAATAGAGAAGGAAGGATTGTTATTGTCTCATCAGAAGGTCATCGATTTGCTTACGGGGAAGGGATTGGGTTTGACAAAATAAATGACGAAGCAAGGTGATTGTTAGGTGATAGTATTCTTCATTACTTTTGATGTCAATTGTAATACTAATAACATACTCTTATTGCTCCCACCGTTTCGTTGCAGTTACAATACTTTGCAAGCATATGGCCAATCAAAGCTCTGCAACATACTGCATGCTACTGAGCTGGCTAGGCAGTTCAAGGTAAAATAGTATTTCGCAGGTGACTTCTTTCGATCTTAATCAATTCCAAAGAGAAAGCTAAAGTGAGCAAAGTTTTGTTGATCTTTGGTTTTGCTTAAAACAGGAACAAGGTGTGAATATCACTGCCAATTCACTTCATCCTGGATCCATTATGACCAATCTTTTGCGATACCACAGCTTCATAAACAGTAAATTCTTCGGCTCATTATTCTTAAATTTCCTTTGTTTATCTATTGGATTGACACTGGAGACACATCTGATTCTAAGCAATAATTCAAAGTTTACGTCGTTTTGTAAGAATTTAGTCTGAGCTTGTCCTGTGACTCATATCCTAGACGATGTCTTATTGTGTAACTAGTATAAGGTGAACTTTGCTTAACCTACGCTTACCATATTAAGCTTGTCAATGAATTTTGATGATCTAATAATGGATGCATTAGAGGACCAACCGCTAGTATCATTCACTGTGGAGTGATCAATCTTACAACGACTTTCTTTTATTTGTTTTCTCTTGTTCGATGCAGCAATTGGTAACGCGGTGGGTAAGTATGTGCTGAAGAGTATCCCACAGGTAGTTTTTTTTAAAAAAACATTTATTTCTCTATATGTGGTTTACTTCCAAATTCATCACCATTCTCAGGCATTTTGATCATTCTTTCTCAACTCACGCACATGCATTCATGTCGGTGTATGTGTTTGTTGCAGGGAGCGGCAACTACATGTTACGCAGCGCTACATCCGCAAGCAAAGGGAGTGAGTGGGGAATACTTGATGGACAACAATATATCAAACCCTAATTCTCAGGGTAGAGACACAGCTTTGGCCAAGAAACTATGGGAGTTTAGCTTGACCCTAACTGGTGAAGAAGAATCATAGATGCGTTTGCAAAGTACAGTCTTTTTAAAAAGAGTCTGGTTTAAATGTGGGACTATAAAAGGATATGCTGGTTCAGTTGTGATGACAAAGTATTATCCCTTTGATTTCAATAAAGAAAATCGGTTTCTATATAAATATTTTAAGGGGTTTATTAAAGCTCAGTTTTGAAAGAGATTTAGCTATGTTCCAAGTCTTAGTTCCATGTAGGATTTATTTGTGTTGCCTTCATGCTTAAGGATTTAGAGTTTGATTTCGCTACTTTTGAATTTAGTTTCGGTTTCTGATGTTTTGAAAACGAATGTTCATATGAATTTGAAATTTCGATTTTTTTTATATTATAAGTTCATTTGTTGACTTGACACCATTGCAGCTGTTGACTCCAAACTTGGTCTGTTGACTCCATCACAGGAAATTTTCAGACCATTTCACAATCTACTTGCGTGGTTATAACAGCTTGATCGTCATCGTTTACGTCCGAGTAGGGTATCTCTGTCTTGTCGTCTTCTCATCATTTCTCCATAAATAATCTGCAAAGAAAATCCACATGGTATTTGGAGTTTTGGCTTCTAATTTCTAACATCTAAACACAAGCCTTTGGTTCTGCTCTTGAGAGAATGAAGCTCAAGACTTCATGTTTACTAATCTTCTGTTCTTTTCTCATAAGCTTCAATGCTGTTTCTGCACAAATCTGCATCAATGGATTCATTAAACCCAATTCTACTTATGACTTAAACCGTCGTCGAATCCTCTCTTCTCTGGCTTCTAATGTCACATCTCACAATGGTTTCTTCAACTCCTCCATCGGTCAAATTCCCAACAGAATCTTCATCATTGGCATGTGCATCCCTGAGGCTAAACCAGAGACTTGTTCAGATTGTATCAAAGACGCATCAGACAGATTGTTACAGAGCTGTCCTAGCCAAACAGAAGCTTATTCATGGCCAGATGATTGTATGGTACGTTATTCAAACATTTCTTTCTCTGGATCACTCGTTATGGAACCGTCTGAACCGCTTTACAGTTTCGGTGAAATCGTAGATGTCAATGTTAATTTGACAGTGTTTGATAGAGTATATGAAGAGTTAACGGTTCGAACAATAGCTGCTGCTTCAAATAGATCATCATCATTTGAACAAAAGTACTTTGCTGCTGAGGTTGCTTCGTTGACAACTGTCGAAACTATGTACGCGATGATGCAATGTACACCTGATATTTCCTCACGGGATTGTGAGTTTTGTCTCAACAAAAGTGTTAGTGAGTGGATGTCTTGTTGTCGCGGTAAACCAGGTGGTAGGGTTAGCCGACCAAGTTGCCTATTCCGGTGGGAGTTGCATTCTTTTGCTGGAGCTTTTAATAATATTACATTGCCACCACCTTCTCTGGCTCCTCCGGTTAGCAATCGGGCAAATACAACCGGGAAAGGTTAAGCTTCTTCATATAATTTGTAATAACAATCTGTGGAAAACTCAGATGGCGTCTTCTCATTTGGCAGTGACTTATGCAGATGGAAAAACAATTTCCGTAGGGACTATTGTGGCAGTTGTTGTCCCCACCGTCGTTATTTTGGCAGTGCTTGCTGTAATATTCACAGTTTGCAGAAGAAAGAAATCAGAAAAACAAATTAAGGTTCAAGGTTAGTTGGTTTTTCATTCCTTTTTTGCAAGGAGTGATTACATTCAATATCTGGAAGAGTGGATGCTGAGGTAGATAATTTTCACTTTCTTTTGCACAGCGGGTGAAGATATAGCCCAAACACGCTCAGTGCAATTCAGTTTCAAGACAATCGAAGCTGCAACTGATAAGTTTTCAGAGAGTAACCTGATCGGGCAAGGTGGATTTGGTGAAGTTTACAGGGTAATAAGTTCTTTTTCTGTCTAGTTTGCCACTTCTCTGTAATGAAGTTGAATCATAACAGCGTTTAAGTAAAGCGGATATGGTAATTGATCCATCTTACTTTTGTAGGGAATGCTTCCAACTGGAACTGAAGTAGCGGTGAAGAGGCTATCGAAATCATCAGGACAGGGCGCACAAGAGTTCAGGAACGAGGTTGTTCTTGTGAAAAAGCTACAGCACAGGAATCTGGTCAGAGTTCTTGGATTTTGTTTGGAAGGAGAAGAAAAAATACTCGTCTACGAGTTTGTACCCAACAAAAGCCTCGACTATTTTCTGTTTGGTATGGTGAGCTTTATTAATACTTCCAAGTTCTAAGTGCTCCTTAGTAGCTAATGGTTCACATTTTTGCAATATTGTACAGATCCTGAAAGGCAAGGCGAACTAGACTGGACAAGACGGTATAACATTATTCGAGGGACTGCTCGAGGACTTCTATATCTTCATCAAGATTCACGGCTAACAATCATACACCGGGATCTCAAAGCGAGTAACATTCTCTTGGATGCAGACATGAACCCCAAAATCGCAGATTTTGGCATGGCAAGGATTTTTGGAGTTAATCAATCCCAAGCCAACACAAAAAAAATCGTTGGAACATAGTAAAGTTTTCCTCTCAGTTGACTTAAAAAATTCTGCTTGGTGGTTGCTTGTAGGCTAAAAAGTGTATCTTTATATCACAGTGGTTATATGTCTCCAGAA
Source organism: Sisymbrium altissimum (assembly GCA_900406495.1). Taxonomy (NCBI): domain Eukaryota; kingdom Viridiplantae; phylum Streptophyta; class Magnoliopsida; order Brassicales; family Brassicaceae; genus Sisymbrium; species Sisymbrium altissimum. The sequence continues at coordinate 71,695 of OVBI01000377.1, forward strand.
TATGCAATGCGTGGCCATTTCTCCATGCAATCTGATGTCTATAGCTTTGGAGTTATGATTTTGGAGATTATAAGTGGCAAAAGGAATAGCAGCTTCTACCACATTGATGATGATTCTGTTGGAAATTTGGTCACACATGTAAGAGCGTATCATCTTTCATGTTACATGAGTTTATTTGATTAAAGCCGAAGGGTATGAATTTACTTGATCACTTGTGTTAGGCTTGGAGGCTTTGGAGAAACGGGTCAGGAATAGAACTCGTGGATCCAACATTAGTAGAGAGTTACGAGAGTAAAGAGGCTATTAGATGTATCCATATCGCACTATTATGCGTTCAAGAAAATCCTGCAGATCGCCCATTGTTGCCAGCGATCATCTTGATGCTCACTAGTAGCAAAATCACTTTACCTGTGCCTCGAGCTCCCGGATTTTGCTTCTCAAGCATGCGTGATTCTGCCTCCCAATCCATGAGCAGGTCCATTCCAGGTTCTATTAATGATGTGACGATTACGGAATTTGATCCTCGTTGAAGAATGGTGTTTTCTAGATGCTGGAAACTGTAATATATCTATAGAAATATCAACATGTTTTCTTGTTTCTTCTCACTGCTCTAATTTATAAGATATTTGAACAAATGTAGAGACATATAGTTCACATACTTGTCCTACATAAACATACATTCTACAACAAAAACACGGTTTGAGTATTTTATAAGTAACAATAAATAATTGAAGCATATCCTTGTTGGATCTGATCAGATTGGCTGTTGATACCTGAAATTGAATCATTCACTTGCAATGATTTGCGTCTTATGCAGACATGATATTAATTTCGACTGGGACTATTGTGGCAACAGTTTCAACTTCAAGAAAAGGCATCCGTGATGTAGCCAGAAACTCTTGCAACGCTGGTATCCTGTGATGCTTTGAGTCTACACAGCGCAAATTCCCATTCGTTGATGCATTTCCCACATAAGAAGGAGCCGAAGACTTTAAGGGCCAGTGGAATGCGACATGTGATCAAGACAGCACGAACAGAGAGCCGGTAGAAACCTCTAGGAACGTGTTCCTGGTTGAATGCAAATTGAGAAAAGAGTTGAAGAGCTTCATCATATCTCATTGACTCAACTTCGTAGATGCGTTTGACTCTACACTGTACTAACAAGTCCTTGTGCTCGGTGATTAAAATCAGCCTGCTCCCTGGACCAAACCCACCGAAAAACTTCCAGATGTTTTTGAGTTGGGTAATGTAATCTAGTTCATCAACAACAAGCAAAACCTTTCGGTGTCCGAGCTTCGCCTTCACTACTTCAAGGAGGCTATCAGAGACTGAATCTGACGACGAAGTTGGTATTAGAAGAGCTCTTGTTATTTCCTCTAGTAAACATGTTGAGTAGGTTTTTGTGGGATCACTGATGAAGTAGTGGTGATCTTGAAACTGTGATGAGATCTCTTCATAAACGCATCTAGCGAGTGTGGATTTGCCTACTCCTTCTACACCACAAATGCCGATACCTCCAGGTCCTCCTTTCAGTTGCAAATCGAGCAATGCCTTTACCTCTTTCGTGTGCCGATCCATTCAAACAAAGCTATTGAAATCATTAGACAGAACAAACTGGGACAAATCGTTGCCAGTAACATACTTGTCTTTCTGCACGTCCACAAAGCTCCCTGCAGGCCTAGGTTTGATACTTCTAATACTTTTTTTTCCACCCATGAATCTTCCAGCTAACGTCGCGAGAAAAGCTCTAACAAGCCCAATCCCAATGGTGACAATTCCAATAGGAATTAACAGGACAAGTTTATACATTTTGAAGTTAGAATACGCTTTGTTTGGTGCAGGTGTTGTTGCTAAAGGCTTATCAACTCTGCTTGAAAGCGCTTCCCTAAGAGAATATGGTCTCACACAATGAGAAACGTAAACCACAACTCTGTCGATAATGTACGAGTACGAGTCGTCTTCATCCTTCCTGTGATGCAAAAACAAGAAACAAAAAAAGGTGAGAGATCAGAACTCCAAGAAACGCTAGTTCATGAGAGTTAGTAGTACCAGTAAGAGTAATCTTTCTGGTAAATCTGAATGGCTTTTGCTAGAGCATCTTTCCACCTCTTCACCTTCTCCAAGTTGTTATCTCCCTCGCAAAGTCCTTCTGCTTGTCTTAAAACATATGAAGGATCCACTTCGTATAACACTGGTACCACTAACAACGATTGTTTCTCCTTACACTCTATTATCATCGCCAGTTCGTCTAAGCACGAGTAGGAAGCAGTATAGTTCTTAGATATGACCACAATCACAGTTTTGGACTCTTGAATTGCTTGAAGCACTTCAGAGGTAGCTGGCTGGTCCGGCAGAATCTCTTCTTCACATTTGAAAGTCCTAAAATTCTCTTTAAACAAAGAAAGCAAAAGATGGCTCACAAAAGTTCTTCGGGTGTCGGTTATTCTGAAACTGATGAAAACATCAAACTTCATCACTTTTAGATCTAACGATATTGGATAAAGAGAGAGAAGGAGACAAGTGAGCCAAATGTAGTTTCCTCCATTTATGGTTACAGTAACTTCAAAATATAGTATAATAATAACGTTTGGCTCTTACATAAGCTTTGACTAATAATGTAGTGTTTGCTAATTTTTCTTTGTTATGGAAACTTAGTTAACTAATTCCTGCAGCGGCTAGTAGATGTTGACACTGAAGATTTGAGTGGTTTCAAGTAGAGTTCGTGTATCTTCAATTTTGGATCGATGGATCCAGTTCAAAATGAAATGGCTCCATGTTTTTCACATGGACGCTGGATCTACGATGTCTTCATCAGCTTCAGAGGAGAGGACACCCGCAAGACCTTGGTAAGCCATTTGGATAAAGCACTTTTCACCAGAGGAATTGCTACCTTCAAAGACAACCGTAAGCTTCAAATAGGAGACTCCATCCCTGACGAACTTTGCCCAGCCATCCGGACTTCAAGGTTCGCTGTTGTGGTTCTCTCTGAGAAATACGCTACTTCAACTTGGTGCTCGGACGAGCTCCAACTGATAATGGAAGAGGAACAGATTGAAGTCGTTCCAATTTTCTATGGTGTTAACCCTTCCCAAGTCAGGTATCAGCAGGAACTTTCTCTTTAAAATGTACCAAGATTCAGAAATGGCCAACAAGGTTCCAGGTAGGAGAAAAGCACTTACGAGTATCAGCAACCGAAAAGGCAAGGAATCTACACAATGGTATGGTTTTCTTATTTTCTGTGTGTGTTCATCGTGATGAGTTTATTATTGACTTCTCTTAATGCAATCTTAGCGTGGACGATGCCACAATGGTTGAAGAAATCGTTTAAAGAATTTCAAGCAGGTTGTTATCTACATTGCCAATAGATTTCAGTGATATCCTTTGGATGAAAGATCACATGAAAGTTCTCAGCCCTCCCTTGGACATGGACTCCAAAGATGATGATGCTCGTATCATAGGAATCTCGGGAACTGGAGGCATTGGCAAAACCACCATAGCTAAGTATCTCTATGAAAAACTCAAACCTAGATTTTCATCTCACCATTATTTCATGGAAAACGTGTCAAAGCTTTCTGGAGAATATGGTCTTTTGTATCTACAGCATCAGCTTCTTTCCAATATTTTCCACGAAGAGAATATGAAGCTGGAAACCGTTGAACATGGAAGACAGCAGCTTGAGTACAGGTTTAGAGACGTTAAAGTTTTTCTTGTCCTTGATGATGTGGATGATGTGAAACAGCTGTGTGCATTGGCAAAGGATATTAGATGGTTTGGACGAGGGAGCCGAATCATCATAACCACACGAGACAAGAGTTTGCTCAACTCCTGTGGAGTGTACGATGTTAAGTACTTGGATGATGATAAATCTCTCCAACTCTTTGAGCGAATTGCTTTTCAAGGAGACCAACCTCCTTTTAGTGACTACTACAAAGATCTTTCACGTCGTGTTTCTAGGCTTTCTCAAGGATTTCCTTTGGCCCTCCAGGCTTTCGGCTTTTATCTCCAGAGAAAGCACTTATTGGAGTGGAATAATGTTTTAGAATCGTTTGATTACACTTATTACCAGAATACTATGAGGATCTTGAATATTAGCTATGATAGCTTAGATGAACTTTGTAAGTCTGCTTTTCGTCATGTCGCATGCCTCTTCAATGGAGAACCTATTCGGTGTGTCAAGACACTTCTTGACCATGGTGAAGTTGGGATAGATGTTTTCGCAGAAAAGTCTCTCATCGACATATCTGCTGATGGCCTTATAGCTATGCACTGACAGAGCTTCCATTTGCGTACCAAGCTTCATATATTGTAAATTCTTTGGCTCATTATACTTTATGTCTTTTCATTGCTTTTCTAATACCGCATATTGGATTCACACCTGATTTAGATAAGTTCCAAGTCCTACTTCCATCTAGGATTTGGGCAGGTGGTTTTTTTTGTGCCTTCAGGTTTACGGACTTAGGGAGATTTATATATTTGCATGTATTGGTTTGTATGTATTGAAAACGAATATAATGTTATGTAAATTTCGGTGTTCTAAGTTTTTTCTTGACTTGACTCCTTTGCAGCTATTGACTCCAAACTTGGTCTCTTGGCTCCGTTAAGGACTCAATTTTCTAACTTTATGTTTCCGACACGTTTTTTTCCTTACACACTCTAGTATTTTTGATAGCTGGACTAGCTTTCAGGGTCTTTCAAAATCAAGGTCTTCTCAAACTTTGTCTCTTGGGTCCATCAAAGGAACAACGTATATGCAGAGAAAACCCACATGGTATTTAATGTTTTTCAACCACATTTAAGACAATCACACTGTTTGAAGTTTTGTTTTGATTTTACCATTGTTCTAAAAAGTTTTTTAGATAGTTGTTCAGACTGCGCCTAGAAGATAAAAGCCATCAAGAACCATAGTGATCATCTCCTAAACCGTCTAAAAATATATATATATATATAATATTATAATAATGCCGAAAAAATATTATAATAATAAATTAATATTATGTTTATCATTTATAAATTATGATAATTTATATATTATATTATAAAATTTATAAAATGAATTTTATTATTTATAAATCATGATATTTTATATATCTTGTTATCTATATTTTATATATTGTTTTATCTTGGAAAAGTTTAAACCGTCTAACTAGCAATCAATGTTTTTGTTTTATTTTCTGCCGATAACAAATAATCGTAAGACCATTGCACAATCTGCTTGCTTAATTTTCCTAAACCCTCTTTTATTGATGGGATTTTAGAGGTAATGAATCCATATTATTGGTGGAGAACTGGAGATAACAGCTTTCATCATTATCATCTCCTTCCGCTAGTGGGGTCACTCTATGTCTTGTCGTCATCTTTGACAAGAAGTCAACTAATCTGCGTCAACTAATCTGCCATTTTCTAATTTTTTTCTCATTTTCTAATCTCCAGAGAAAACCCATAAAAAGCATTTGAAGTTGACAACTTCGAAACACAAAGCCTTTTGGTTCTGATCTTGAGAGAATGAAGCTCAACACTTCAGTTTTACCAACCTTCTTGTTTTCCCTCTTAGCCTTAGATTCTGTTTTTGGACAAGAAGTCTGCTTCGATGGATTCTTTAAGCCCAATTCTACATACGACTTAAACCGTCGCCGATTCCTCTCTTCTCTTGCTTCTAATGTCACATCTAGCAACGGTTTTTTCAACTCCTCGACCGGTCAAAACGCCAACAGAATCTTCATCCTTGGCATGTGCATCCCTGGAACTAAACCAGAGACCTGTTCAGATTGCATCAAAGGCGCATCAGACAGCTTATCACAAAGCTGTCCTAACCAAACAGAAGCTTACACATGGCAAGATTCTTGTATGGTACGTTATTCTAACATTTCCTTCTCTGGATCATACGATGTTGGACCGTCCCACGTGCTGTACAAAGCCGGAGATATCAATTCTAGTGTAACAGTATTTGATAGAATCGGGGAAGACTTAATGGATCGTACGATAACTGAAGCTCCGTCGAGGACTCATGGACATAAGTATTATGCAGCTGATGTTACTTCCTTGACAGCTTCCCTAACTATGTACGCGATGATGCAATGTACACCTGAACTTTCTCCAGGGTATTGTGGGTATTGTCTGAGGGCCAATCTTGATAATTACAAGTCATGTTGTCGCGATAAGCAAGGGGGATCTATTACAAGACCGAGTTGCTTTATCCGGTGGGATTTGCATCCTTTTGCTGGAGCTTTTGAGAATGTTACACTGCCACCGCCTCAACCGCAGTCTTTACCTCAGCCACCTCTTTCTTTAACTTCTCCGGAAAGTAATCGCAGAAATACAACTGAATCATAACAAGAATATTGACGAAAACTAAAACTGAATCGCTGATCTTCACGGCTTATGCAGATGGAAAAACACGTTCGATAGGATCTATCGTGGCAATTGTTGTCCCTACAGTCGTTGTCCTGTTACTGCTTGTTGTAGGATTGATGGTGTGCAGGAGAAGAAAAGCATTCCAAACAGTTACAGTTCAAGGTTGGTTGGTTCCTCTTTATGCAGCTACCAGAAGTAACAAAAATTGGATGTAAGATGTTTCACTTTCTTTATGCAGGTGGTGATGAGACCATACCAATAAACTCACTTCAATTCCATTTTAAGACAATTGAAGCTGCAACTGATAAGTTTGCGGACAGTAACATGATTGGGCGAGGTGGATTTGGTGAAGTTTACAGGGTAATAATTAAGTTCTTTCTCTTTCTGGTTTGCTATTTGTCTATACTAAATCTATAAGCGGATATGGTGTGTGGTTCATCTTTTCTTTTCTAGGGAAAGCTTTCAACTGGAACTGAAGTTGCGGTAAAGAGACTGTCGAAAACATCTAGACAAGGCGCGAAAGAGTTCAAGAACGAGGCTCTTCTTGGCACAAAGCTTCAGCATAGGAATCTTGTTAGGCTTTTAGGCTTTTGTTTGGAAGGAGAAGAAAAGATACTTGTCTACGAGTTTGTACCCAACAAAAGCCTCGACTATTTTCTATTCGGTATGATATGAACTTACTCAGTACTTAAAAATTTGCTTAAATATTAGTAAGTTCCGAGGATTGGGTCCTTAGTGTAGATAATGGTATTATATTTTATGCAATTTGTAGACCCTGCAAAGCGTGGTGAACTTGACTGGACAAAACGGTACAGCATTATTGGAGGGATTGCTCGAGGGAATCTGTATCTTCATCAAGATTCACGGCTTACAATAATACACCGTGATCTCAAAGCGAGTAACATTCTCTTAGATGTCGATATGAACCCCAAAATAGCAGATTTTGGCACGGCAAGGAGTTTTGGAGCTGATCAAAGTCAAGCCAACACAAGAACAATCGTCGGAACATAGTAAACTCTTTCTCTTAATAACTTAACAATTACGTATTGTTATTGCTTAGTAGGGTAAAAAGTGTTTCTTTATGTTGCAGTGGTTATATGTCTCCAGAGTATGCAATGCGTGGCCATTTCTCCATGAAATCTGATGTGTATAGCTTTGGAGTTATGATTTTGGAGATTATAAGTGGCAAAAGGAATAGCAGCTTCTACCATATTGATGATTCTGCTAGCAATTTGGTCATACATGTGAGCATAAAATCTTTCAAATTAACATGTGTATGATTAAACCAACGGATATTAACTTACCTGGTCACTTCTGTTACTGTTAGGCTTGGAGGCTTTGGCTAAACCAGTCACCCTTAAAACTAGTGGATCCGACAATGGGAGAGTATCAAAGTAATGAAACTCATAGATGCATCCATATCGCACTATTATGTATTCAAGACGATCCTGCAGATCGTCCAATTTTGCCAGCGATCATCTTGATGCTCACTGATAGCATAACCCCTTTACCTGTGCCTCGAGCGCCTAGATTTTGCTTCTCAAACATGGGTAATTTTGCCTCCCAATCCACAAGAAGTTCTATTCCTAGTTCTATAAATGATGCACCGATTACAGATTTAGATCTCCCTTGAAGAATGAAGTTTCATAGATACTAGAACTGTATTAGATTTATGGAATTATTATCATCTTCTCTTGTTTCTTGTCACTGGTCTAGTTAATGAGACATTCAAACAAATATAGACATTATCACTTGATAGTGTTACATATACATACAATTTACAACAACAAAAAACACGTCTGGAATCTTGTTTCAGTAACAAGAACTGTTTCAAACATTTCTTGGTGACATGTCGCACTTACATGGATGGGATTAACGTTCCATCAAAAAGTACTTTGGCCTAGGCTAGTGACTTCCATTGCACTTCCGGAAAGGCGCTTTAGCCTAAGGTCCCCCCAAGTATGAGAGCATGCGTCATTCTTTGTTGCTCTGGGAGATTGTGTTCTCGCGGTCCCTCCCAGTACTTTAGTCAAATCTTTAATCTTCTTAGGCTAATTTTTTCATGAGATATGTAATGGAAAAAATAGGTTATATGACCCAAAAGACGTGGGATAAACACTATCCCAGAGACTCAAAAGTAACACCAATGTTCATGTAAATTTCGGTTTTTACATTTGATGTCAAAAGACTCAAAAACAGTTTATGGACAAGATCAATAATAATTGTTCTCCCTGTTTCATCATACAGAAGAAGAAGGGATGCTTTCTTTCACATATGTTCTTTCACGGCCTGCGAATTCCGGCAACAGCAAAAAAAGAAAGAGAATAATGCTTTTAAAAAAAAATTAATAGATATTAATAATAGATTAAATACAGAAAATAAAATTAAAAATTTAACATACAAATCAAGATAAATCCATGTCATCATTTTATAGGAGATAATTAATGACGTTATTTTTTTCCTTAACAAATACAAAATAAATAAAAAATTTAGAAAGATTTTTTAAATCCAGTTTGATAATCCGGACTCAGCATTAAAAGCTTCTTAAATGAGAAATCTAACACTGTATATCAACATGTCCTCATTTGCATTTTTTTCATATAGAATAAACTTATAAAAAATAGATTGAAAAACTCCTTTTATACATACTTCATAAAATGAAGATCATACACTATGGGTTATATATTATATTAATCAAATCAGAGTAATCAGTAGTAAAAACTACATGTTAATGTTACAGATCTTTAATATATTTTATTATCCAAATTAAAGTTTAAATTCTCCATCAATTTATTTAGTTTGATGGTTTAACGTGAGAATTTTTTTTAGTTTGATGGTTTAAAATGAGAATGTAATTTCCTTCGAGTTTAAAGTATTAGTAATTTATACATGCGACTTTCCCAATTTACTTGCGAGAAATGCTGTAAGAAAATCTCGAGATAAAATTTCAAAAGGGAACTGAAGTGGAAGAGATTGGGATTCGGTGGACAAAAATGTAAATCAACTTTATCAAACAAATCACAAAGATAGCAACAAAAAAAAGAGTATCAACCCGAGAAAGTCACCTGCGGGCCTGCGTCTGCTTTGTTTTCTAATGTGTAGTTGATCGTTGAGAGACGTCATCACATTAGCCATTTATTAAAAACAAAAAACAAAAACAAAAAAAAGACTTCATTACAAAAGCAACACAACTTAATTTCAACGTTTTAAACCAAATTTTTTCTTAACATTTTAACTAGTGTGTACCTCTTTGCCTCTTCTTCAATGGGGATTCCAAGGTTTCACTCCATGCCAAGATGCAGAAGTTGGTCTAAGAGTGACTGCCTTGGCTCATTCACCGGATTCTTGATCATGTTTTCCTTCTCTGTCTTCGTCGATTCCACTTCAGAACCCGTCCCATCCGTTTACCCTAGTGATCTGGTCAAATTGAAATTGTCGCATCTAGCTAAAGAGAGAGGAGCATGTACTATTATCAATTGCCTCCTTCTTTTTATTTTCGTTGTACAGCCTTTTGGAATATTTATATAAGTACTCGCAGTTTGCTTGGATGGAAGCTTGCCTGGTTACCATTTTCATAAGGGCTCGGGAAGTGGTTCCAATAGCTGGCTTCTTTTCTTGGAGGTATTCCTTTTTCTTTTTTAATATTGCATTTGAATTTGAATTTACTTGGGAATTATAATATATATTAGTGAAATGGTATAAAGGGTGGAGGCTGGTGCGACACAATGGAGTCATGTTCTTCTCGAGCAATGACTAGCTTAGGTTCTTCCAACTACTTTGAACATGAAGTCGCCTTTGAAGGCATTTTAAGCAGTGACCCATCTCAAAATCCTGGTATTTGTAATAACTTCTTTATTAGTTGAACTTCTTCTATACTACTTGTATATGGTAGTTTTGAATATATTATATATATGTTTGTTTTTGTTGTTTGCAGACTTTTATAACTGGAATAGAGTTAATATAAGGTACTGTGATGGTGCTTCATTCGCTGGACGCCCTGAAGCTGAATTCAAGGTAATAAGGTTTTGGTAGCCAGTGATTCTGAGTTGAAAACGCTTGAAAGCAAACTATGAATAAAAGTTGAATTAGTGTACATGTTCTTTAGACTCTCTCTCTTTCTTTATTCTCAGAAGGAAACACGTCTTTTCTTCCGGGGCCAGCTCATTTGGGAGGCAATTATGGATGAAATGTTGTCGATGGGCATGTCACATGCGAAACAGGTAGCTTCCTCTTGTTGTGTTAATGTGTTATTGATGATCATGAAACTCTATCTTGCAATTTCATTAGATCAATATGATATTTTCTTAGGTAACTTTCTTCGGCTAGATCGACACTAATGTTTCTGTTTTCTTTTTACACATTGCAGGCCATTCTAACAGGATGTTCTGCAGGTGGCTTAGCAACTCTTATACATTGTGACTACTTTCGAGATCACCTGCCAAAAGATGCATCAGTCAAATGTGTTTCCGATGGAGGCTATTTTCTCAACGTGTATGTCTCCGCCCATATAAGTACCTTTTATGTCTTGTCTTGCTCAAGAGTTTTGTTAAGTTATATGGATCTTACCGAGTTTAACAAAGCAGATGATACTACTGTCTAACAATGTTTCTCGATAAAAACTACTTTCCTTCATTTCAGGCCTGATATTCTTGGAAACTCGACAATAAGATCTTTCTACCATAATGTTGTTAGCCTGCAGGTTCGTATTCACTTTCTGTCAATAGTCGAAATAACACACTTTGCGACATTGTCTTGAATTCTTGAACAAGAAACGTAACGTTTTTGCATGGTTTTGGGATGGGGTTAATACCAACCAGGGCGTAGAGAAGAGCTTGGATCAGAATTGTGTAGCCAAAACAGAGCCATCTAAGGTAGGTTATGACTCATCCTCTGATATCGTATTTTTCTATTTACCCGTAAGGCCATAAATGTAATATCTTCTTTCTTGCATGTTTATGATCGGTATTGATACTTCTTGATTTCGGTTTTTGTAGTGTATGTTTCCTCAAGAATTTGTTACAAACATAAGAACTCCGGTCTTTCTTATCAACCCGGCCTACGATTCTTGGCAGGTTAGAGTTACCAATCAAACCATGAGCATTAACAACTCATGTTTACTGTTTCACTAACATTAATCACATATATTCAGATTCGAAATATCTTAGTACCACCTTATGCGGATCCAGATCAAAGATGGGCAAATTGCGTATTCAATATTCGTAACTGTAATGCCGCACAAATGAAAGTTCTACAAGGTAATTTAGTCATTAATAAACCTTCACGATGAGAAAATTAAATTCTACAAAACCTTTATGTATTAGCTATAGATCGTTCGCCCTTTTTTAACGATTCTGAGTGTTCCTTGGAGCATAAGTTACGCTTTCTAGTATGTGTATATATCCTATTTTGATCTGCAGGTTTCCGTAATGCTTTGTTGGACGCGATCGGGGAATTTCGTCAGAAGAAAGACGGTGGGATGTTCATTAATTCGTGCCATTATCATTGCCAGACATCTTGGACATGGCACTCCCCAAATTCAACAAGAATCCAAAATAAGGTATAAAGACAATTAACACAGTTTTCTTATTCGAGTCTTCCTTTTAGGAAATGAACTGATCCAATTCGTGTCTCTTCTTTGTTGTTGTTGTGGAACAGACAATAGCAGAGTCTGTAGGTGATTGGTACTTCAACCGAAAACCGGTGAAACTCGTCGATTGTTCGTACCCATGCAATACCTCTTGTTGAACATTGGTTTCACCTCGACTTGCCTTATATATATATGTAAAACAAATAAAGCAGGATAAAATAATCTTGAGTTATTTTCCATTGTTAAATACTAGATAAAATCAAGTGTTAATTAAATATCTATAATTTGACAAGAAATTGATTACAATTTTTCTCATGTGAACACTTAAAATCTCTCTAAGGTTTTCTCACTTCAAGCTGAAATCAAAGATAAAGCAATGTAAAGCAATAAGCTAAGCTCTCTATCTAGGATTCGGGCATGATTTTTTTTTGTTGCTTGAGGCTTAAGGATTTAGGGCTTCCGTTCACTACTTTTTAATTTAATTTGGGACTCTCATGTATTTAGTAATGTTTGTGGAATTATGGGCTATGGTCAAAATCAATAAATATTGCAATTAGGCCT
>OVBI01000378.1:0-84054 GCA_900406495.1 Sisymbrium altissimum
GGGGAGGGGGTGTAACTCCTGCTTGTTTATGTCATTAAAGACAACCCTACTGGATCCACATATAGTTTCCGCTTTACCCTTTCCTTGGACGTCTTTTTCAAATGTGATAGACAATTTATTTATTGATGTAAAGTTCGTGGTTGGTGAAAAGATACTGATATTCGCATGTCGAGAAATACTTCGTTTAATATCTGAGATGTACTAGTAGTTAATTAAAAATATGACAAATACGAATTTGTCGATAGATGTATACGCGAGTGACTAAATTCGTAAGTTTTCCTAATCTACCAGTTCTAGTTTTTATTAGTAACCTGTTGAATTATGTAATTGTCGAACCTGCATTATGTGTAATAAAAACCATGGACTACGTAAAGAACCTTACGATTTTAGTCATGCATGCATGCATCTTTTAGTTTACGAACAATATATAAGCTCCGTTTTATAATACGGAAAGGGAGGCCAAATATCAAAATTCGTGTACGCAGACAATCATAATGTTAAATATATGGCATTGAAGGTAGAAAATTTATAGTAGATAAACGAGGAAGGAAAGAAATAAAGTAGCATAACACAAAGCGATTCAATAAAAGTCCAGGAGTGATCGATTATAATCACGGAAAACACAACGAGCAATACATAGAAACCAAAGTCCAAGAGTGATCGATTACAATCACGGAAAACACAACGAGAAATACATAGAAACCCCAGGGAATACACGAAGACGCATACAACATCTTACTTTATCACAAGTAAATGTCTAAAAAAATAGCCCTAGCATCTTACATAGTCATAACAACATATATAGCTAGTGACCGATTCCGGGACTGTTCCCGGGTTTGGTAGGTCGGAACGCATCCAAGGAATGATCTTCTGTCTCTAACTTGCTTGAAATATTCAAACTGCGAGCACCAATTTTCTTCGAGATACTAGAGATCCCCAAAGATTTCAAAGGTCGACCTTCAACGATGTGAGATTCTTGGATGAGGATCAGCACTATTAGTAGTAAAACCAAGGTAGTCAAAGTGCATTTAGCCATAGCAATTATATGCGATAGTTATAATTTCTAGATTACACGAAACGAATAAAAAAGCTTAGGAAGTATATATGTATGAAGACTATTCGATAAGAGTTGAATTTATGTATCAATGGCTTCAACTATAGATGGCTATTTATGGAGAAGAAAAATGACTAGCTGGACAACCCATGTGAACCTCCAACAAACAGAGCAATAAATTATTTATTTATAATAAAAAATATAAATACACACGGAAAATAATTAGGAGTTTAGTTAAAAATTCCAAGCTTCTAGGAATATTCCGTGAATGGAGCTCTCATAGGTAAAGTTGCAAACATATAACAAAAACCTTCGAACAAGAATGGCGTTCCTATAGAGCCATTACATGCATGTTAAAAAAAAAAAAAAAAAACTATTTAATCGTCCTTGTAGCTATAATTTTAAAATTTGTGTACGAGAGGTAACCCAAATTATCCCTAGCTAGGATCCTCTAGACAGGAAGGAAGATACATATCACGGCAGATAAGTCTATTTGAATTGCTTTTGAAAGTTAATGTCTTCTATATCAATGTTAATTAATATCTATTATATGTTCTCATTTAAATTACGTTCTGCTTGTCTATTACTCTATCAACAACCCCTCGGTAAAAGAATGTTTTTCAATAGACTTTACCATTAAAAAAATGATATACATATATATATATATATAGGAAAACACCCCTTTACAAAATATACCATGTACTTCTTCTTTTTTCGAACGGCTGAGAACCATGTACTTTGTAGTTTATTATAGATTGGACTCTTTTATGAACATGTATTTTAAGTTTGCAAGTTTCCATTTAATTCAACATAATATCATCACTAGGGATAATGTATATGATGATTGTTGGTGAATATTTGCACCGAATAATAAAAAGTATATTCCTCGGACTCCATACTAGTTCGAACCAAATTGATGTGAATGTGGTCATCGTTTAAGAAAATGGGTGCACGTTTAGACTGTCATGATTCAAGAAGGAGCTATGTCCTTTTATCTATATAAATGTTTTTTTTTTGTTTCTTACACAACTTTTTGAGATTCTCACGAAATCTCGTGATTCTGAATTTTACAATTGCTACTAAAATAGTGTTTTTGACTGCACATGCATAGGAATCGTTTTTGTATCTTCCTGTTCCGGTGCTTTGCGGCTATGCCTCAGCAGCTGTGCTGTATATATATTCATAGGCTATCTATGCATATGAACTTTTTGGGTAAGTTTATTTATAGTTATATTGTAAAACTTCATGAGTTTGACATAATGTGCTCATAATGTGTAAATTATAGTTTAATTTCTGTACGAATAAAGAAGTAGCTGTTAATTAGTACCTCATATATAATATGCAATTTGCTAATACTTGTTAATCTCACAGTAACCCAAAGGTTTAGCTGCTATAATAATGTTACATTCTATTTCCTATTTGAAAATGCAAAGAACCAAATTATAAGGTTTTAGACTTTAGCTAGGTTTTATAAACCATGAACTTTAACTATATAACTATAAGTAAATTTAGAGAAAAACCATATGGACAGATAGCTAAAGATTGAAATTTTAGCTACTATAACAAATATCTTGTGTGTTATTTTTAGATATTCGTATTAAATTATAAGTTTATATTCTGTTTGAATAAAAATACAATAAAATCTTAAAATTTATAGGATACCATAAATTCTTGCTCTATAAATACTTTCCAAACTACACTTTTAATAATCTTTAATTAACAAACTTGTAGTATTTTTAGTAAAAAAATAATATATATTAGAATGTCCCAAAATAAAATAACGTTTTAATATATTCATAACAATCAATTAAATAGTATTACAAATTAAATTATTTCAAATGTTTGAATTAGTAGCTATAATTTTAAGAAACATAAATACACACGATTTAGAATAAATAGTTAATTACAAACGTGAGTTGAAAAGAGCACCAGTGGTCTAGTGGTAGAATAGTACCCTGCCACGGTACAGACCCGGGTTCGATTCCCGGCTGGTGCAATTTTTGTTTTTTAATATGTATTTTATTTTGCCGTTCACTGCAACAAAGCAAGCTTTCGTTGTTTCTGTTCCCTCCGCGCACCTCTGCGCACATCTCGGTTTAAAAAATTTTGTTTTCGAAATGAATAAATCATATACTGATAAGTGATTAGTCTCGTTGCCCTTTTTTTCACCCTCACCAAAATGTACTATTTTCACAATTCGAGAAAATAATTGCCTAGAACATTTTAATTCGTTTTTTTGGTAAATTTAAATAATAAATATAAAAAGTTGAGTGTAAATTAAATTATTCAATAAAGTTCATCACTCCGACTGCAACAAAGAAGAATCATTAGTTATTCTTTTACGATCATTTTCTATATTTATATTGTACAGTTTCAACTTCAACTAAACGGAGCATGACGGAAAAAGTAATATTTTCTTCTTTTTGCTTTTTTTGAAATGCGATACATTAATTGTAGTAGCTAATGGAACTCAATTAAGTCGTTTTCATTCTCCCTAATTTGGAAATCTTTAAACCTTCCTTTTCCATACCAACCATTTGTAATTATTTTTAAAAAATCCCAAAGTATAGTATAAGATATCTTTTTAAAAATATATATACATATAAATCTAAAAGATCTCCATAGCTTTCTTCATGTGCTTTGCAATTCTACCTTTTGCACATGGTGGCAAGTAGTAAGAATCTCACTACGAAGTATATCTACTATATATATATGATATTAACATGCAAACTCATGCAGGAAGTCAAATTAGTTAAAACATAAATTGAAATTAACTTTATTAATGAACTAGAATAACTCATGATCGACCAACTTACAAATGACATTGATAAACTACATACACTAAATTAAAATTACACTTAAAAACAATAATTTAGGATACTTATTAATTTAGTAAAAGCAATGACGATGTACGCTAAACTATATAAAATCTTTTCTAAGCTTTAGGCTCATTGTTCTTGACACCATGTCCAACGCCGGGACTGTGTCCTGGTGTCGTAGGCTTGAAGTCATCTTTAAACCCTTCAACAATATCATTATTCCCCTTCATCTTATGACCAATTCCCGGACTATTACCTGGAGAAGTAGGCCCGAAATCATCAGTGTAACCGGCCTCGAAATGATGATCACGATTTTCACCGTCGGTTTTGCGCAACTGTCTTGCCTCGGTGTATTGTACTTTATCAAATACCATCGAAATGAAGAGACTGGTAAGAATGATATAAGTTGAGAGTTTCATGTTAAATTGTTTTTATGTGTGGGATTGGTCTCTAGGTTTACGAGAGAAGAAGGTTGAGAATTGAGATCACCCGACTTTGGATTATATTTTTTTAAGTTACTTCGAAAGAGCGTTCGTTTTTATAAGTGAGATATGAGTGGAAGTGGAACAATGAGCACGGTGATTTAATTTGGACCGTTCGTGTATCAATTTTCCATAGTATAAAAAATTGCATAGTGAAAAATATAAAACAAAGGGGTAATAGTATTAAACATATTACATATACTATTGTAGACAATCGATGGACGGCATATAGCCAAGCTGAAAAAAGGAGATTTCAAATGGTCCATTGGTATCTTTTAAGGTACATATAATATCAGAAACGTCGGTTTCAATCATCATAAAATATAAATCAACTTTGAATTCATAAGCTTAGTTTTTGGCTATTATTTTATAGTAACCAAATCAAAGATATTTTAATATGACACAATCTAAGCGTGGGATTTTCGGCAGAGGTCTTGAATCTCTCATAGTGCTCCATTGTTGAATATACCAACTCATACGCGTACTTTTTTTTCTTCTTTTTTTCGGTGGAAATAAAACATGGCATGACGAACATGGTTAGTACTAATTAAGATTTTAGCTGTGTTCATTAGTTCATATCCTAAAATCACTATACATTTTCAGAAGTTGTAAATTATTGGAGAGAAAAGAGCAGATTTGTAAGCATGAACGGGACATTTTATCTGGTCCAATCAAAAGACTAACCATGGTTTTTATTCAAATATTGATTGTAACCAAAATCGTTTTCGATATTAAGAACGATTTTCTTAGGTCCGACGCTATTTATTATGTTGAAATGAAATATTGTTTACGTTAATTCTAAAAAATCCCAAAGGGTAATTTCCACAAAAGCCGCCCTTCCCTAACCATAGAAAGACACTGATGTTCGAAGGACCCTCTCCCATCTGGCCATCTCCGTATAGATAATATATACAAAGGCTTTATATATACTTTAGATTTTTTTTTAAATGGTACAAATCTTGAAAGAAATCCAACTTTAGTTATAAATATATAATCAACAACAAAACGGTATATAGATGTGCATGGTTGTTGGGAATTGGAATCCGCCTCGTTCTTAATCTTTCGTTAAGTTCATTTTTGAAAGAGACTTCTCTAGTTTTTTTTTCTTTTTTCATCAAAAGAGATTTCTCTGGTTTTATCCTTAATTCTTAACTAAAAAATAGGGTGTAAGGAAATTATTTTAAGATACGTTTTTAATAAATGTTTGGCCATATACATACTGAAAAATTGCAACTCTTGAAATTCCCTGGTTATATGATCACATTCTTGACTCCTAAAAGTAGGTTATAAAATTTGGACCCCCCACTCAAAAATAAGATCTTCTCCACTACCAAAAAGGGCTGGTTACCATCAAGTCAGATTTATAGAAATATTCTTCGTACAAAAAATAATTGTAATCATTACATATACATTATACCAATATGTTTTCGTATTTTTTTTAAAAAAAAATTCCTTCTAGAACCGCTATGTGATATAAATTTATTTCTCTGACCGTAGTTAACTCTCCAAGATTTGCATAAATACAAAACACCTTTGCTATTTTTTCTAGCCTTATATCTGACTGATTTTCTGTATGCACAAGTGTATTTTCTCGGTGTTTGTGACGTTCTATATATAGTCATTTTTTGTTGTTGTTGCATGTTGTAATGTAATTTTTTTATTTTGTTTTTGTTGTTTTCTTACAAAGCTATAGAACGAGTTGTTTCTTTCCAGATGAATATATTGAAACAAATTATGTTAGATTAAAATTGGTAAATCAAAGTGAAAAATAAAAGGCAAACAAAATCCCGAATATAGGGAGCAAGCCGTCAAGTTTCTCATTCTCTTTTAACCAGAAAAGTTACAATAAGAGTTCTGTATATAGGTTTTCAGATGTTTATTACACTTGAAAATGTGTGTTTTCAATCGGGAGTTTCGAACTTGAGAACAATAAGTCAATTCTTTTATGTATAAAAAATGATCTAATCAAACCAAACGGACTATTCATTCGCTCTAACGTAACTGTTTTAAGGCAATCACATGTAAAATGCCTGAATGGAGGTTTTATCGCAAAATTTTGAAATACTTAATCGGTTGATGACCAATATCACTAAGTTCATTTTGAGAATATTTTTGTATGATGTATTTAAACGTCGCCATGTAAATTTTTATATCGACACTTGTTTTCCTTTATTCTGTCCATCCATTTTTAACTACTATTTGAACTTTTAATGTGTCCGACAACGCCGCCATGCTTGTAAGAATATACTATTAATAATAAGCTAAAGCGTTTTCATTAAAAACGAACAAAAGAAAAGGTTAGTACGTCAACGACTTAGAAGAATCAAGTCAATCAAAGGCACCATCGCCATCAACTTAAGCACTAACTCTACCCTACCACTCAGTCTTTCTTTGTCGTTTGTCATTATAATTTTTCTAAAAAACTTAAGTGTCTTTATTACCAAATAAGTTTAGACCGAATTTTAGATTAATACCATGTAACGTCAAGAGTGTTCACTCAAAATTTCAGGTGATTTCGGTACTATTAATCATTTTATGAGATTAATTTTTCTTCATCATTGTCAGTTACGTGGATCATATGTTCAAATTTGACCCAAAAACAAAGAAAGATATTTTCAATTTGAATTTCGAACGGCTAATCAAAAGGGTAATTTTTGGGATAAATTTTGTGTTTAACTGTAATTTATAGTAGACACTTGGTAGTCGGAATATCCCATACTTTTGAATATTCGTGCAACCCATATAATGACATGTTGAAAAGTGAAAAGGTTTGTTTATAGTTATTAATTTGCTAGGTTCCCACACGCAGGGAAGTCCTTTGATGGGCCTACCACACTCTCCGACCACAGACTTTTTTTTTTGGGTTCGTTCCAATATATTCTTTGCAAAATCATATTCTGTATTTAAGAAACAATTTGCTATACATAAACACACGGAATTAAAATATACAGTAGTTCTATTATATTTATACATAGAAGACACAAAAAAGAAACAACAGTGAAAGCAATTCAAAAAGGCTTGAAGGCCACTGATTCATAATGATGACAATCAAAAAGTCAAGTAATCTTTATATTACAATCTCAACCATCAACCTCAGGGTTATGGTTTTATTATGATTATCATTAAATAATCATTCAACTCCAACGTACCAAGATATGTCTTTATCTATTATGTAAGTCCCAAGTAAACATGGACTTATATGTACTCCCAGTTCAATGCAGCGCGAATTTCGTTACCTTTTACCATATAATTAACCGATACTATTTCCCCCCCCCCCCCCCAAAANATGGTCTTTTTGCATGTGAGCACATGCATAAATATTCTTTGACAATTTTGAGCATAGAGTCAACAAAAGTTAGTTATTATAAATTATATACATAATCGTATTAATGAATTCGGGTAACTTAAATATATCTTTCCAAATTATCAAAATAGTCATTTTTAAAAAAAGTTATAACGAATACAAATGCAAATATAATTTAGCTTTTTTGGAATTAACTAAAATAAGATCAAAATTAAGTATGTCAAAATTTTGAATGGAAAATATAAAATGATAATTTTGCAAAACAGAAGAATTTTTTTTTGCAATATTTAAAAGTATAAAATGAAGTGCTTGTTTAAAACTTAAATCATTATTTATATAAAACCTTAAGTTAGTTGTTCAATTCTTATGATTATTTTGGCCGTACTCAACAACATGTATATTTTGTACTTCCGGAATGTTTTCGTAATACATATGACGTATCATTTGTACTCAACCTCGACTGGAAGAAAACCTAAACCATTTTATTTCATAATATATTAAAGCGAATTGAAGAAATTTTCAACGACCAATGTTACATATCATAAGTGGAACTGCATGAAAACGATTAAAAGGCAATATTAACGTTTACAACACACATACACATGAATATGTGGAATTGCATGAAAATGATTAGTTGTGGGATAAACTATGCCCAATGCCAGGGCTATGGCCGGGTGTTGTAGGCCTGAAATCTTCTGCCCCTTTTCCTCCCGGTGGTGGGGGCGATGGCGACGGTGGTGATGGCGAGAGCTGCACCGCCTTCTCATCAACCATCAGATCATTGTGTATCGCCATCATCGTCTTGCTATCATCTTGACCAGCATTCATATTTTTTAGGGTTCGTCCGTGGACGCAATTAATAAATCCTAAAAAGAACAACATCATTAAAAAAAAACTAGCGAACAATGTTTTCTTTTGACCCATAGACGATTCCTTTGGGGGAAAAATGGGAGGTAAAAAAGAAAACAGAAAAAAAACAAGAGAAATTAAATATCGTTGTTAAGGACTCTCAGAATATTTGAGTGGTGGTGTGAAGTAACACTTGCTTCTATGGAGGCATTTATATAGAGACTTTACGTGCTTAATTATTGCAAATAAACTAATTAATTAAAGTCGATCTTGTTTATTCGAATTATTATAAAGTTGGTCGCATGCTAGTACTGTTCTTTAAAAATACGATGATTGGTGCAAGAAAAAACATGCAATTAATGGAATCAAAATTTAAGTTACATTTAAACTTTTTATTTTTTTGTATATATAAATAATTCAAGAAGAAGAAATAGAAGACTCGCAAGTTTGAGCGGCAAGACAGAACCAAATTGATCAAATGAAACATAAATAAACGTCAAGATTATATAAATAAAAAAAAAGACAGAGCCGAAGCCTTAGCTTTACAACCATTAAAGTTGATCCGACTTTGAACCAAAACCCTAGCGGTTCGCAGGCCATTCAATCTGACCTCTTTGTTATAGTTTTTCCTTTTTTGTAGTCTATTTTTTTTTTCTTTTCCACAAACCCAAAATGTTAATATATTTTCCCCCTTTTTATTGTGCTTTTTCATTTAATATTTTAAAAATCTTTGTAGCCTCCTCCCGTGCAGCTTCATGTCTACCAAAAAGTTAAATGGCAATGACATCATAGAAATCAAAATGGGCTTTCGTCAAAGCCCATCTCGTCCGAAATCTTTCTTCTCCATTCCTTTGTCTCCTTGCAACTACATTTTTATTGTCAAAACTAATATTTATTTCTCCATTTTCACAAGTGTATCTGCGTAAAGTAATGTACATTCACCAAATGCAAAATGAATAAACCAATAATAACGCATCCAAATTAAAAATAAAAATAAAACAACTTCCACTCCGTTCGGTTTGGTCTGGTTTGGTTTAGCCAAACAATTGCTGAATAACAGCCTCAGCGTTTCCATTGTATTGTGATAGAAGTTGAATTGCATCGGACCTTGGCAACGCCAGAAATTCCTGAAACAATCTCTCGTGAGTCGCGACTAATTTAGTAAGCAAAACCAGAAAGAAATTGGTCCACAAGCCAAAAGGATCTTGAAAAAACGTACCATTACTTTAAGAATTGCACTTTCTTCCCACAAAGCTTCTCTTGACGAAGTCTGAGTCGCCATCATCAAGCTGCTGCTACCACCATCTTCGGAGGTCATGGTGCTCGAAGACGTTGTCGTGACTTGAGACGAGAAGTTTGTGTTGTTTTCTTTGTTTGATCTTGACTTGATAGCACCGATCAAATCAGTGTTCACTTCTTTCAAAGTATCTATCTTCAGGAGGTTAGTGAACCGATCTTTACACATCTGAAGCTTGAACCACTCAGTATGCGTGTGAAGCGTCGCTTTAATTATTTTCATAAGCTGCGGTTCTTCGATCCCGAGCCTATTACCGACAGAAACCTTAAGCAAATGGCAAAAACAAAACCAAAGAGTGTTTGTTGAGCTCTCATCAGACAGAACCAGAAGAAGAGATCGAAAATAAATAACATTGTTACCTGTAGGGTATTTGCCAGATCATTCAAAGGCAAATCTTTCCCAGGTGTGTTTCCGTCGGGTTGGAGTAAAACTAACAAAGTCTCCTTCAATGTCTTCAGTAAAGACTGGTCCTTGGCCGCTAAGGGACCTAAGTGAGAGCACGCGACCTTTAGGGCTCCATTGTGATCGCCAGCACTCACCAGCTTTAGAAATTCAACCTGTATATACATATATATATTTAAACAGTATTTTATCTTCCGTTACCGAGCAAAAAGAATAAAAATACAAGCATTTACTCTTGGGGGAATATACAGAGAGCTTTCTGTTCTTGCGCACCCTTACCTGCTTAAGATGGAAATGTAAAACCGGATTTTGTGTGAAAAAGTCCGGATCCATGGTGCTGATTTCATAAACAGCTTCTGCTGCCATTCCTCTGCTAACCAATTCCTTCAGTGCCAAGGCTATCTCATACTTGTCCCCTATAGGGTTTAATCCTGACCCGAACTTGGGAAATGAAGGTTCAGGAAGACGATCCATTTCATCAGCTCTCCCTCGCCATCTTTTGCGTTTATTTCTCTCACAATTCATATGGGATCTAATTCTAAGGAGAGCTCTTGAATTTTCACATTTATTTGACCAGCTAGTGCTGCAATCTTCACTAACGCTGGTTGGTTCACTGCCATAACGTGTGCCAACGTCACTTCCTTGTTGGCTAGACATGTCAGCGTCATTTAAGAGGGCGCCATCAAGCATGCTGTTGTTGCTATAGTTCTCAACATCTGAATGTTGACTTGTGTTGAGATCTATTTCAGAAGAAGAGTCTCTTGATAAGCTATGGCCCACGTCAAATGGGTTGCGTTTCGCCGGACCCGTGATCATTTGCATCCCTAAACAAAGTTTTTAAGCGATCAGAATTTCATAAAAGCCAAGCAAGAAAAGGAGGTCTACGACGATGAAACAAGAGAATCTCGAAACTGCATAGAGGCTGATCACCAACCTGATTCCACAATACCCCTATATATGCAATACTCCTTAACAAGCTCATCAAGAACCGAAACATCTAATTGCATCCTGCACAATTCATTCTGCAATAAGTAGAAGCAAGAATTAGGCCTGCAGTGCAGGTATATGAAAACAATAATAAATAGTAAGTAGCATGTGGGAAAATATACAACTTAAGCGCAGAATAAAGTGTTCGTAAGAGAACCCAATTAAAACAGCGTAGAGATGGTGAGGAATGATGTGAATTTGAGAATAAAGCAGAAAAGCTATTAAGAAATGGTAAGCAAGGCAGGACGGAGGATTTGAAACCTGGAATGCCTGGAAGAGGTCACCTTTGGCAAATTTCATGCTATCAACAGCACCTTGTCTAGTGAGCTCAACCGCATGAGCAAGAGCTTGTATGTCTACCTGAAAATTTGATATTAGAAAATTAATACGATGCGAGTTGCAGATATGATCAACATTTCATCTACAAGATGACCAAGAAGCTAAGTAGCACGTTACCTCATCAAACGGTGGTGCTTCGTACATGCTTTCCAGAGGAGTGGCCGGTGCGTCACGTTCCTCCAGGAGCAATCTATGAGTGAGATCAGAAACTGCGGAGGAAATCCCTTGGTGAAAGCAAAATCCTTTATGTATGCTGGTGAAAGGTAGAGAGATAAAGGGTTTTTTTAGTGTAAGTGAAAAAGAACACCACGGATAGCCACAGTGCTGAAAACGAAAATAGCCTTACCTGATGAGATATCGTAAGGTCATTGAAAAAAGTGGATCGTATGCTTGTAACGAAGCCCTCAAGACAGATGACATGAGTCCAGCCATTTCATACCTTCTTTTCTCTGCCCACTGTAGAACAGAAAGCGCATTCCTTATAATCCAAAATACAAATTCTGCATGATGTATAGCAGCAGTTCAAAAGAAAAAAACATACGACGTTCTGTGTTCGCAAGGTTAAAAAAAAAAAAGAAATCCTAGAAGAAAGAAAACTGGAGGAAAAAGAGACAAACCTCGTTTGCTACTGGAGAGGTTTGATCATTTTTATCATAAATGAGGGCAAGAAGGACATGCTTGAATTCCTCGTAAGCTTCCTTAAGATAGATAGATAGATATATATACACGGAGAAGTCAGAACTTGATAGACAGAGAAACAACCAAAACAGTGACTTACTGATAACTTGAAAACAACAAACCTAAGATAGAAAAAGAGAAACCCCAGTAGGATATAGATACAGGAGAAGGGCTGCTTGCTATACCAATATAATTACGTATACGCATTTATGACAATAAATGTGGAGCCATAAAAAACATACACAAACAGAGCAAAGAATCTAAGTAAAAAGTAAGAGAAGGGAATATGAATATTCGAGTACCGGGTAGGCATCAAGAGCACAGGGAGCAACAGAAGTCCTCAAGCAATTAATCGCAGCCACACAGTCTTCATGTGTTCCTTTCCTCAGCAGCTCAATAAATTTCTTCACAGAAACAAAAGACAGAGAAAGATTCCATTTTTCATTTTTCTGAGTTAAGAAACAAAACATAACACCATAAAAGCCTAATTTGAAACATCCTGATCCTATCCTGTATCACCTGCTTCTGGAGGCGAAAGAGAATGCGATGATCATCGAGGACGAAAGGAGCGTGAGAGCGAAGGATGTCGATGGCGTTCTCAATGTCACCGGACTCAATCGAGTTTCGGATCCGGCGAATGATCAATCTAGCGTGGTAAGACGAAGACGAGATACAGGGAGAGGACGAAGGCGAAGGAGAGGAAGCTGGGGAAGGAGAGGCGTCTTCTTCCACCACCAGCTTTTCAGAGCTTACGAAATCGATGATCAGAGCATCAAGCGCTTCCCAATTCACCCTTGTTGAATCCATCTTCTCCTTTTTCTTAATTCCCTAGGGTTTTCTCTTCTTCTACTTCAATACTTCTCCTCTCCGGCGATCTCAGAATTGGTGCGTGCGGGCATCGGTGGGTTAGTTTCTCTTTTACCACAGAGACGAAGAAACGACAAGTGATGGAAGCGAGAGCAGCAGTCCACGCCATGGCTTCGTCGTCGTTATATTAAATATTAAAATGTCTAACCCACAAACGAAATGCCACGTGGTCTTTAGAGAGATAGTAACCAGCGGTGAAAATATAATGGGCTTACTAAAGGCCCAATTGCTTATCAGATCCAACTTTCTTCACTTTCGTGAAAATATTATCTATTTGTAAATTTCCGTTACGGGCCCAACGAGACAAGAGGCGATTCTGTTTCTCCAGAGATACAGTCTACACATGTAAGACATGAAGCACGTGCCTCGGTAAGGTTACTTGTTAGGAACCAAAACTTTAAAATATGCCATTTGAAACACTTGTTCTTTGTCACATTTCTATTCTGTGAACTCACCTACAGGCTACAGAGTTTCTTATTACGACACCTTGACGGTATTTTAATATATATAGGAAATATTTTTGAAACTCTTCTAGATTAATGGTTGGATTTAGTCCATCACAAGCACACACATTGGCAATATTTTGTATCAATTTGTTAATACATGAAATTTTATCGAAACTCTTCTAGTTTAATGGTTGGTTGTAGTCCATGACATTGATGTAACCCATTATTATCAAATTATTATAAGGGCTATATTATTATATGGGGGGTTAGAAGAAAAACAATTTTTACTCTCCGTGACATAACTTTCGAAACCATGTATATGTATTATTTTTGTCTCTTTTTTTTTTTACTTATTTATGAATCTTTGATGCATTCAGCAGCGGAGAATACTGTCAACGAGAGAGAACTTGGAGTTGAATGGTAATAGCTAATAACAAATCGACAGACAATAGATCTGTAAAGACGATGACAAAAGACATATGCGTTACTTCAATTTTAAAAACTCGAAATTAAATTTTCTGAACTACTCTCTCTTGTTTTTGTTTTCTCTTTTTCTTTTGTACACCCAACAAAATTTACTTCCATTCCAAAGACAAATCTAAACCTCACAAGATCGATGAAACATGAGTAGTAGAAAAGAGTTAATGAGATAAAACCATCTCCGTCAACAACACATAAGTGCCTGATTTTTTTGGGGAGGGGTTTTAAAATTACTTTTCAGATCTAAGATTAACATAAATGTAAAATTTTAAAAATCTGGAAGCAACCATGTTCCTAGCTAAATAAAAGCAAAGTGGAAGCTTTTGTTATTAATAAGCTCTACATACTCTTCTTCATGTCCCTGCAACTTGACCCTTCTCTTCCACCCAGTGCTTGATCCTGAAAACCCAAAAATTCCGAAGAAAAGGATGGAAGTTAATTACACAACTTTCATCAACACACAGAAGAAAAGGATGGAAGTTAGTTTTGACAAAACTCAGATAATAGAAAGTAGTACCTGAGATTGTTTGTTGTTGATCATATGAGCAAATCGTTCTTCATTGTTCTTAGAGCCAACATGGGTCCTCTTAAGGCCCAAAAGCCCTTTCCACCTTCCCTTAGAGGAAGAAGAAGAAGATGAGAAGACCGGTGGCTTGAGAGAGAAGATGTTGGCTGCATCACGAGGACTTTCTTCTTCTTCGTCTTCTTCAACGAGAAGCTCTTCTCTCAATGTCCTCTGGACTTGATTTGTCTCCTTGAAAGGCAAGAGCTTTCCTTTGGAGAAAAGTTCATCAGCAGGCATCATTGTGTAGTTGGAGACAGAGAACTCGAAATTATCAGAAGCTGAAGAAGAGCCCTCTGGTTTGGAGAGAGGGCTTGATCTCGGCGTCTTCGTCGTCTCAGGCCTAATCTCAACAAAATCATTAGAGAAAGAGATTCTAGGACTCATACCACCACCACCATTCGAGTTGTACATTTCTAAGCATGCCATTAGAGACAGAGCTCGTTTGTGTCGAATTATAAACTCACTTCAAAGACTCTTTTGGAGAGAGAGAGAGAGAGAGAGAGATTTAATTCTGGTAGGGACAGTCAATTGCACAGAGAAGCCTTGTGCAGCAGTAATATATAGTACCCAATACTCATTTAGTTCTTATGCACAAAGGATCAATGATGAAGCCATAATAACCAAAATAGTATAATATTATTCTTTTATCCAACAAAAAAAATCCAGTTGTTACTACTTACTAGGAAGGAAAATATTTTCATTGGACATATATATATATAAAAAATTATAAGTGATTAGTATTTACTGTTTGGACAAATATATTTTTTTAAAAAATTATGTTCAAGGACAAGTATTTAAATTTATCATCAAACCAATCTGTACAGTACATGGAAAGTAATTACTAGGGCTGGTGATGTCTTGTACACGTGTCAATTAGCTGTTTGGCTATTGGAATTTGGACAAAAATAGGCCCAAGAATTTCTGCTGAGACACGCTCCGACACAGTTGCTAAATTAAAAACACATGGAACTGTTTCTTTTACTTATAAAATTTTGATCCTATAGTCAGATATTCAAATACAAAGTTTCTTTTGTTTAAAACTCTCAGCTATAATTTTTCTTTTGACCAAAGGCTTTCTAATCTCAGCTTTGATTGAATTCTAGTCTGTAGCTCACTAGTCCAGATTAATCTATATTTCTATTCGGTGTGAAAATACATATAACTTTTGTACTCTATGTGTTTTAAACACAGATCAGTTATTAGTCGGGTAATATATTCTTGATCCTGTGACATGAAACGGTTTGTGGTTTTTGTCAAACATATTGCGTAGTGTTTTGTTGGTTTTAACGTTAGGTAACACTTTTACGTTCACCTTTTATTTGTATTTTATTCTTTTGCCTGTTATCATCTGGATAATATGAAGTGATATGCATTTGCCAAAATGACAGGTCGTGTACATATGATATGATGTTTTGTCATAACGCAATAACTGTATTTCTCTTAATTATCGAATACGTTGGTATTAAAAAATGTCGATTTGATTTTCATTTTTGGGGAGGAGTACTAGTTACTGTAGGGCAGTGTATTTTCTTACATCTTTTATGTACTCCCACAATAGTATTTTACTGTTTGGAAAAGAACATTTCTGTTTAGAAGTTGCGAAGAGTCCCCCTGGCTTACTTTTTCCTTGTTTTGCTTTGGAAAAGCCAAAATACACACGTACGCGTAGACGAGTATTATTAAAAATTAATTTAGAGTTGTCGTGTAATTAACAGATCATATAGAATGAAGTTTCTGTCGATGACTTTTTCGAAGGCGAATGCGATGATTCCTGGAGGCTTCCTTAAGATAAGATAACTAGTGTTTAGTTAATATTATACTAGTGAATAGTAGTATTATTGTTTAACTATAGTTTTTTGTTTTCGAAGAGAAAGGAACCTATTTAATGAGGATTCTGTGGCAGGTTATTATTAATTACGAAAAATAAAAATGGTCAACCTGCATTTACTTTTAATTTTGTTCTACTGGTGTAAATGAAAAAGATCAGCTTCAACAAAATATCAGAAGCATTTGTAAGTTAAAACGATCGTGGGTCCAAAACAAAAGATTCAAATTTGAATAATTGATGAAATTAATAAAAAAATGGAAAGAAATGAAGGGGAGAAAGATATAAAAGGAAAGTGTCATAGTAGCCAGATTTGGGGAGATGGCATCTCTTCCACGGAAGTGTCTTTGAAAGCTACTTCACTCCTTTTTTTACAATTTTCTTAATAGTTTGTAAAAATATAAATACCCGAAAATATGTAATTAATGAGCCTCTGGGACGGCCAGAGTGTCTCATATTTTTTTCTTTGTGTGTGTGTATATGTATGCAAATAGTGTATTGATTCTATTGAATATAGCCAGAGTGTTTTATCTCTTATATGTTCTCGTGCAATAAATTCAACCAAATGTAGGGGATTACTAAAGTTTTCAACACTTCCACCAACTCTTGTATCGCGAGAATATTTGTAACTATATCAAATCGATATAATATTCAAAGAAACTTAATCCTCCATTAAAATGCATTTTTGTCAACTGCTATTTATATTTTTAGATCTTATGAACTTATCCTTTTATTTTATTCGTACAAAATATCTTCAAGCATTTCTGTATTAAACAATTGATTATGACAAATTTTTTTGTTTCTTTGCAATATAATTTTAAAAAGGTTTTAAAAATGGAAAAATATGAGCCATAATCTCTCGAGCATTGACTGTGGTTTGACTCAATAGTGAAAAGAGGGTTATTAGCTGGCGATGCCGACCCGTTCCCTGACCCCACGTGCTTGTTCTGTTACACTCACTTGGTATATTATTAGAGAACATCCATATACATACAACTAAATTATGTTCAGTATTCACATAAAGAGAGACCAACGTGAACAAATTTGGTTACTGCTTCTAATTTTCTAATTCTCTAATTGCTGACGTGAATGTAAGGTTTTAATCATTATACCTTCTTTTAGTTAGTGCGAAATCACATTTTAAACAAGATGTAAGTTGCCTTCTCCCATTCTTTTATTTTTTCATAAAGAAACCGTAATGCTACTAAGGATAAGATCACATGGGCATGTTAGAAGAAGTTTCTAAATGCTCCCCTAGATTAGTTTCTTATCTTTCTTTAAGGATTCATTTCTACTTCTGTTATGTAGAAACAGAAAAAAATCGTTTTATGTAGCCTCCCTCTACTTCTTTTTTTTTTTGATCGAAGCCTCCCTCTACTTCTGTTATCTTAATTTAACATAACTGTCAATGTTTGCAAGCATAGTTTTCGCTTATCGTTGATTCTTTATACATCTGTTTATTATATTTTGGACGGTCTTATGCATTTGATCAAGATTTTCTAAACTATTTAGCTTGGATTATGTTAAATATTTGAAGTCGCCCTGTATGGAAAATGACAAAATATCGAAAGTATTTATATACTCCATACTACAACTCTTTAACAATAATTATAAATAAAAAATTGTAACGTGCAGTCAAAGGACACCGGTTGTCAATCACATGGTTCGAAGAGCGCTTTTTTCAGGTGATGAGTGGCAAGTGGGTTCATGCCACGTGTCTTTTTGCTGAGACCCCAATGCTCTCGTCCGCATGACTGGTCAAAGATAGTTCTCTGTTATTTTCCAAAATAATTGATTGACCTTTTTGAAAATAATCCAATATTAGAGCTTTCTCTTTAATTCTTATATATGACCAGGAATTTCACCTTTAGATTCTAAGTTAAGAACAAGAAAAAGAAGAGAAAAAAATATAATTAGACTAAAAAATGTTAACTACTTAATTTTCCTTTATTTAGTACTGTATTTTTGAATTGTCTACTAAAATATATAGGGTGAATAATGTATCTGATTACCTTATTATTTTGTGCTCCAATACAAAATAAACTTCGGAAATAGATCTTTAATGTCTCTCTAGTTCTACTCTAATTCTACCATGTTAACATTCTTGGCAAATGGTTTTCTTCAATTATAGGCAAAAATCGGCGACTCCTACGGGGTTGTTTACATTTGAAATCGTCAACAAGTGAACATTTACAATATATGTTGTGTTCCTCTCAAAAACCATCTCATTGCCGAAGTTAGATATCACTCTTAAATTGTAAACGAAGAGTAGATTACCTCCTGACTCCCTTGGATGCCGAGCATGTGTACTTCTCTTTCGTATGTATGTAAGTGTAAAACTAAAATCAATCACCAAGTACTTGTTTTAGCCTCCTCATTCCAAGAGACATCCATTCTATCATATATCTTATGCATGTAAATATCACTCATTATCACCTGCCCCGAATCTGCCACTTCATATGGGCTATTACCTATTGGACACAAACACAAGCCTCACTTTCCTTCGGTACAATCTTCAACGCGTATTGAAGGAAATTAACGTTCTATTCCATTATAAAATTTATCATTTACATATATGTATTTGCTAACTTTAATGCATATAATTATAAATATTTAGAAAATCATTTAAACATTATATATATAGTAAAAAGATATAAATATATGGCTGCAAAGATGTCTTAATTTAGGAAATATTCATATATATATATATATATAATTTTAATTTATATAAATATCTGGCTGCAAAGATATTAGAATTTTGTTGATCCTTCCAAGGATGTCAAACTGTTATTTGATGTTATATAACGTTTAGAAATGTCACTATATGTGTGTTGAAGCCCTATACACCGACAGGATATCCATTAAATTTTTTTTCAAGAGAAGTTTAGAGTTAGCGGTATATGGCTATTATGATTAATTCATGATAATGTATTTTATGTATATAATAATGCTAATGTAATTACTAATTCATGCATAGAAAGCTGTTCACAGGGTACTACGGAAGCGTACGTGCGGGGTTACATTGTTTTGTTTTTAATTTTACAAAGCAACGAATAATCAAATCTATTTTTGTTTTCGTCATAGTTTTTTATATTTTACTTTATTAAACGACCTATATAGAAATTAAGTAGTTTGAACTTTAAACCCCGATAAGTTATTTAAAAATCAAAGGCTCAAAGCCTTCAATATATGGTCGGCTTCGGATAGGCTGACAGATGCAAGCAATGAGCTGTCGAGAATTAATTGGAGTATGTGCTCGCGTATCTTCCACTGACCAAATAGGATTCTTCTCTAACTAGATTATTATTATTACTACACTAATGAAGAAGCTTCTTACGTTTACGTCTTTTAGACCTTTTGTACATTGTAAACTCCCAAGGCCCATTGAGGAAGAAGATTAGTAGAATTATTAAGAAGTTTAAAACCGATCAATATGTCAAGAGGCCGGGAATAGTTATTTTTTTCTTTCTTTTATCAACGTCCACTTAATAACTAGAGTTTTACGAGGCAAAGATATGATAGAATAAAACGGTAATGGTAGATACTTAATTTGATTTTAGATAAGGGATAGAGCATTTCTGGTTGGGGTTTTACCTTTGTAGTATTTTGATTCCTTGAACTTAAAATCTCCCAAGGTTTGTTAATCTTGTTCTGGCGATTGAAAGGTTTTGGTGGCTTTTCGTTTATCTGACGGTCTGTTAAGGGGTTTGCATTGCAACTAGCTCATCTGGAAAACCCTTGACAAAGGCAGCATAGAATGAGACTTATTATATGTGGAGAATGCTAGATGTTTTCGAGGTATGGCTAAAAGTATTAATATTCCATAATCAACGAATGTTGTGCCGAAATTTCTTTTGATGGTCATTAAAAAAAAACTAAAAAAAAGCTGTAAATCAGATCATCTAACAATCCCGTGCTCATCAATCAATTTGTAGGCTCGTGGAAGATCATTGTCTTATTTTTGTTGTTTACTTATCATTTCTCTTTTGTACATTAATCTTTTCAGAATCAATATATATCCAGTACTGAAAAAAGAAGCAGTAGATAAAAAAATATGTAATAATTAAAAGAGGGCATGAACAAGTATTTAATTTTCCTTGTTTAACAGACAACATCAAAACTGTATAATTATTTCGGGATTATATTACGTTTTGAATATATTTTCGTTTTTACATGTTAGTGGTCTAATATATAATTAGATAGCAATTATATATAGCAAAAACGGGAAATTATATACGGTTGCTAAGCATGGTAATGGCGCTTAAGCCCAGTTTTTGAAAAAGAAAATAAACTCTCAAATCACAAATAGCTAATTAAGAACAGCATTCCCGAAAATGTATTAGATAATTTTTGTATAGATTTTATGAAATGAATATACAAGGGCCTAGTGGATCTTCCAATTGTATTGTCGTGATTTTTTATTTTTTTTACTTCGTACACAAGGAACCAACAAAAAACAATCAAAATCCAAGCCAGAAGTCGTCTAGTCTATACTGCGGCGACATTCATACTCTCGGAGATGATTCTTTGCTATTTAATCTCTTCAAAACGATTTCGGATCGGTTTTGGGAGTTCCCTGTCTCTTTTCCAAAGTACAAAAGCTTAATTCGTTGAAGGTCTTCTGTAACTTCTATCATTGTAGGCCTCATGTTTCTGTGAAAGGATAAGCAACGAAATGCCAACTCAGCTATGTTCTGGACAGAAGCAAAAAAATCTGGATCGTTCTCTGTTTTTAAGCAGGGATCAATGATATCTGCCACACGGCCTCTTCCGATCCTGTCAATGGCAAGAGCGGCTAGGTTCACTTCAGTGAAGGGACGAGTAAAGTCTATAACTTTAAACCCTGAGATGATTTCAGTGAGAACAACTCCAAAGCTATAGACATCACTCTTGTCCGAGAGCTGAAAATCTTGGTGGTACTGAGGGTCTAAATATCCCGGAGTGCCTTGTGGAGCCGTGGAGATATGAGACGCGTCGAAATCGTTGGATATGCCGAGCCTAGAGAGTCCGAAGTCAGAGATCTTGGAGTTGAATTCATAGTCGAGGAGTATGTTGCTGGATTTTATGTCTCGGTGGTAGATAGGAGGGTTTACTGAGGAGTGGAGATGTGCGATTGCGTTTGCAGTTTGAGAAGCGATGGTGAGGCGGAGCGGCCAAGAAAGCGGCGTGTGGCCTCTTTCGTGTTGTAAATGCTGAGACAGAGTTCCGTTTGGCATGAACTCATAGACTAGAAGCGGTTCGCCTTGGGCGATGCAACAGCCTAAGAGACGAACAAGGTTAGGGTGGCTCACAGAGGAAAGAAGCTTGATCTCGTTCACGACTTGGTCGATGCTTGTAATGTCTTTGCGTCTTAGACGTTTTATAGCGACCCATGAGCTGTTTGGGAATTCTCCGGCGTAGACTGTTCCGAATGCTCCGGTTCCAAGCTTGTTTTTGTCGGCAAAATTGTCGGTGGCTTTCTCGATCTCTTTGTAAGTGTAGAAGGGAACGCTGGAGTTCCCGGCAAGCTCACAGAGTAAGTGATTTGCGATAGATGTTGTTAAGGAAGACGCCGAACGCTTGTGGCGGCCGTAGATATAAGCAAATATCAATGCCGCAATTAGTGAAGCTCCAAGTAAAATACCTGTGGTGGTATAACAAAACATAAACATTCAAGTTATTATCAAAGCCACCATAATTCGAGAGCTATATATATATTTTGTTAACTGAAAAGGAATAGAAGTTTACTTACCAGTACCAAGAACAATGAGTTTGTGTAGTCCTTTGCGTTTACCAACTGAAAAATAGCGCGTAAATTAATTACATAATTAGCCAAGAAGATAAATCCTTTTGTGTTTTTCAGTTGACACAAGTGTAGCAAGAGAATAATCATTTATAGGAAGCTAAAGTCAGCTTAAAGTTACGTGTCACTGTTTCAATTGTTTTTTTTGTATGTCGGTAGAAACTTGGTAAATAAGTTTTAAAACAGGTAGGAAACCTGATTGGCAACCACCGTGCAGGGTGAAGGCGTTGCCGCGAAATCCATCGAGACAAGTGCAACGATGACCAAAAGCACCGTCGGCGAGCTTGACATCCCTGCAGGTAGCGTTGGCGGAGCAAGTGGTGTTGCTGCAACGTTCGTTAAGCCACCAATCGAGCCTGAGTCCACCCAAATCAAACGCAACTCCCGATTTAGACTGAGGCGTGATGGAAGAGAACCAATACTTACATCCACTCCGGTCAACAACGTCCACGACACTCATCACATCGGCCGTTGTTGTATTCGTAGCTCCGTCGAGACATTTCACCTCAGAACTACATCTACTTAAATTCAACCGTTCTTGGACGAATCTACTCCCAATCAAACAATCAGACAAGGACTCTCTGCATTCCTGGACCAGAATTGTGTTCTGTAATCTCGACGGAGCGAAGTTCTCATGGAAGAGCTGCTCTATTTTGCCGATCTCGCGTTTGCACACCGGCGGGATTTTCACGTATATGTTTGCGTTCGTCACTTCTTGTACAGTGAATTCTCCGATTTCCACGTCGCCGGTTTTCTTGGAGCAATTGAATCGAATCGGATAACCTTCAGAGAAACCGAACGGGTAGCGGAGCCAACCTGCTTCGCATTTAACCGAGCCGGCTGTTTGCGTAGCGACGGTTAGAGTGAAGAAGCCGAAGAGGAAGAAGAGATGCCGATTTTCTTCCATCGGGAATAGGAAAGATAAAACAATAAATGATTAATGAATGATTGTCAGTGGCAGAGATTTCATGTCTATGGAATGATATGTTTGACCGTTTCGTTCCCTAGCCCCAGCAGCTTGAGTTGACCTTCACGGTTCCGTTGACTCGGTGGATAAGAGCCATTCTTGTCAATCATGGCCGTTAATGTGTTGAAACTGTAAGGAGTTTTCTACTAATTCTTTGTTTTTTATGGTCTAATTTTATTTTAAAATTACGATCAATATAAACATACGTAGTTGCGGGAAAAGGTCCAAGACCATAGCAAGACATTTTGTTCTTCTGATAAATGATAACGACAAATATATTATGAGTCTATATATATATATATTATCTGTACAGTCACTAATGTATGCACGAAACTAAAAGGCGATACAAACTATCATTTGTTCCTTGAACAAAGCCCGCCCTATCAGATATTTCGCGAAATAAAATGCAGAACAGTAGCACGAGCTACATCCCTACAGGTTTAACTTGGGCCGCAAGATAAGAAGAACGTGAAAATTCACCGGAGAACTCTTGGCGCCAAGTTTTGTTAAAGCGAATCGCGTGGGCACTGTACATGAATCCAATGACCGAAGTTCCAAATCGGATTAGTGTTACGTAGCCTCGGATCGAAAAGTCTGACACCGTGCTAAAATTCAATGCTGACGTTTTCTAGACATTGAAAGTCCACATTGACCCAAAATACTGGTAGATATTTAAATAAACAAACACAGTCAAGGGAAGATCGATAAACCAAAAAAGACTAAGATTAATTCAACGAGTGTTACATAAGTGACACGGGTAACAAAAACGCCAAAGCTACCGGGTCCAAAAACACAATTAAAAACTTGCCACAGTCTACAGAGACTATATAAGTCTGATTTATTATAACATTAAACAAAAACAAAAGTTAATCTTCTCCGGTGTGATTATTTCTGGTTCCTACTTTTCTCCTTCTCCTTCGCCTCGCTACCTTGAGTTTTGTCGTAATCTTCCAAAACAACGAAAACACACACAGAATGGTAAACACTCACAGTCGATTAAGACATCTACTTGTATTGTACACATAATAAGTTGTTATAAAATACCAGGATGATTCTCATGGACCTCCTTATCCTTTTGAAAAGTTTGATTCCCTCCATAGGTCCCTCCAAACCCTTCCTCATCAGACCTCGTAGCATATCCTTCTCCAAACGAATGCGACATCACGTCACTGCTCCAGTTAATCAAAGAAGGGAATATAAAATTAAAACAAATTTCTAACGAACCAGACACAATTACACATATATAGTGGACGATACGAACCCAGTTTTCTCGTTTGGATTTTCAGGCTTCTTATCCATCTTTTGTTGATCAGAAGCGGTCGCGAAACTAAATCCGGTAACTTTGCGGCCAATTCTAGACGGTGGTGACAAGAAAGAGACGGTGGCTGAAGGCAGTGGTCGGATTGTCTTAAATGCGATGATCATTTCTCAGCTTTCTCAGGTTTCTTTAAGCTTTAAATTTATAGAGGAATATAAGTAGTGTTTGTTCTCACAAAGGAGACGATAAGTTAAACAAAAAACGCTTAATATTAGGTGATTGATATGTGCGATGACAAATGTATTAAGTGGTGGAATTTGAATAAAGAAAGGTTAATGAAGGTGGAGTTAGCGAATTTAATCACGTCAGGATTAAGCTTAATTAGGCGTCTCTGCCTCCCGACATGATTGTACGACGGTGTCTTGATCAGAATTCGCCACGTGAAGCTTTAACAACAGGTGGCGATACGTGTTGAACCAAAGAACGGGTTCAGATTTCTATGACATTTCCTCTCTCACTAATTTCGGCCGAAGAGAAAAGTTAAAAGGCCCACTTAATTTGGGCCACGATAAGTTAGCCACTCTCTCTGAATCGTTTATATTTATCGACAATGTGTTATTTCTAAGCAAAATTCGTATTTTCTTGTCACGATGTCTCTAATGAAACAAATTACATGTAATATGTTAAATGGTAAATCAAGTCCGGAAGGAGGAAAAGACGATCTCTATCTTACGTAAATAGTTTAAATCATATATATCAGTGATTTGTTATATAAAGTGGTCCGACTTCGGTTTTGAATTTGATAATATATGGTCATCCTAGTTAATTTCTGTACTAAATTATTCTTGCCGTCTTTTTTATTTGATTGAATAATTGATCTTATTATTTGAACATTTGGCGCAACCGTCGTTAGCAAACACTCCGCAACTTAAATAAATTGCAACAGGGCGGTTCAATTGATCTATTATATTAAGCGGTCCAATCAATTTATCACCTGCCCCAATGATATATTACTGTTTATCCCTCCGTAATTATGCTTATTCGGTCGACTCAAGTATGATAAGAAAACGAATGTAAATTGAAGTTTTGGATTATATTCTAAAACCACTATTTAGTTAAGAAAAACCCTGTATATATTTTGTGTTATTGCTTGTATAAGTGAAACATGACCATTTTTTCATAGTGATTGCAAGTTTTGTTGAAAAAAAATTTAAATAATAGTTCAAGTTTGTTGAATACATTTTTATCAAATACTTTTGTTATTTTTAAATAGTTGTCGTTTTAAGATTATGCAAATAAATTAAAAATTATTTTATTAGTTTTTAATATAAAAATATTAAGAATTATCTACTTAAATATAATTTAACCAATAATAAATCAAGTTATATAATAAAAATAATTATAAATAAAAATATAATAAATTTTACATTAAAACTGAAAATAATAACTACATGAAAATAAAAAAATTAGTTAAAACGATAATTATTCAAAAACAGAAGGAATAACTTATTTGTAATAAGAATAATGAGATATGGTGCTTATTTGGTAGGACTCCATTTCAATTTCTCTAGTAGAGTTTGAAGGTATAAATATTTTGAACTATGGTGAGATTAATGAAAAAAGCAATGGATAAATAGATTTATGAATAAATATGAAAGTTAAAATAAATAAATAAAAATCCAAACATAAATCAGTTGAAATAGGTGTTAAAATGATGTTGCAAATTGGTTTAGAAAAAATAAGATTCGGTTTGTTTATTTACTTTTGAAAATATTACTGGGTAGCGTGCCTTTTCTAACCCTGATGAAATCAATAAAAAAACAAAGTTTAAGATAGTTTTTTATACAATATATAGCTTTGTACAAGTGTTGTACATATATGTTTATAACACTGTCCCAGCTATAAAATTAGACATCGTTTATTCATATAATGATGAGAGCTTTTCTGAAGTTTAGTGATAAGAGCATTCCTTTTCTGAAGTTTGAAGTTTAATGGTGTTGTAAAATTAATATTAATATTATAGTTAGTGATGAAGTATGTAGAATATTTATGTTTATATATGTTTTGATTCAGTATATCTTATTTTTAAATTATTGATAATTTGTTTGTTTATATTTATTTTTTATTATAGGATAAATTAAAATTAAGAGTATTGTCATCCGTTATAAACTGTGGATGATGATTCATTAATGACACACTCTTAATTTTATTCTATAATACAAAATAAATATAGATAAACCAATGATCAATAAATTTAAAGTAAAATATATTGAATCAAAACATATATAAACACAAACATTCTACATAATAGTATCAAAAACAAAGAGGGCTATGAACGTTGAGGCCAGACTCATTTAAGAACAAGAAGAATAACGCTTAATTTGTTATCTTTTCCAAGTATTGGCATGGTAACTTCCTAAGTTTCACCATATTTAGACTTTTACTATAGATTTGGGCCGGCAAGTTAGAAGGCCCAAGTAAACTGGGCCGGGACATGTCATCAAAGACATAGGTGGGGCCACATGACCGTTAAGAGAAGACGGACGTGGATATGATGTCATCATTGGCACACTCAACAAAAAGAAAAAATCAGTACAGTGATTGAGACTGACACTGA
The DNA here is from genome assembly GCA_900406495.1 of Sisymbrium altissimum. Lineage (NCBI taxonomy): Eukaryota > Viridiplantae > Streptophyta > Magnoliopsida > Brassicales > Brassicaceae > Sisymbrium > Sisymbrium altissimum. The sequence continues at coordinate 27,019 of OVBI01000378.1, forward strand.
GGTGAATCAGATATGGGAAACTTCGACATTATCTTTTAAGTTTCCTTTAGCAAACACAAACATGAGAAATATAAATGTCAATCAACAGAGAAAGATATAAAATCGAAGTTGATTTAGAGACAAAGAAAATAACACTAAAGCTGTGCAATTATTCACGTATAGCTTCATGAGTTTCACCATACTCATAAACTTCTGACTGAATAGATATTCTCAAAACTGGATTACAATCTTTGTTCTATCCTTTTTAAGAAAAATTACAAATAGAGAAATACTTACAAATACAATGGGATTACCCCTTTCTAACCCTACGAAATACTAGTAATTACATCTCAAACAAATGACCAGAACCAGCAAAAAAAAAAGCAAACAAATTATAAATTATCTAAATAGAAACAAAGTAGCTTAGTGAGCACACAAGAAGACTAAGAACAGCTTTTAACCTACTTCAAAAACCAACAATGTCAAAAGCACCACATTAAGCTTGAGGGAAATTTAAAACCTACCCCTAAGATAATTCAACAGTGAAACTAAACCAAAAACACTATCATCAAACCATGGGGGTATATTAACATTTGAATTTTTTTTTCTTTTTTTGTCTAACCAAAAATAACATTTGAAACAAAACAACGCTAAAAAATACCGGGTTGGTTCGGTTCGTCATCGCCACGAAGAAACAGTGAGGAGAGGCAAATCATTCCAGGCCAAGGAGATGAAACCTGGCTTCGATTCAACAATTGAATACAAATTACTGTAATTGTAGTTCCACAACAGAATCTTCGCTTGGCTAACGGCGTAATTGCTCAGCTTAACCGATTCGAAACCGGCATTCTCCATTAACAGCCGCCACTGTTCTTTCTCCTCCATCCGTTCCCTCTGATTTCCGGTTAACTCCGGTCCGATCAAACCCGAGATTCTCCGACCGAGCAGTACTCGTTCCACTCTCAGTCTCTCCTCAGAATCTCTCCCCAAATTCGGTTCGAGGGATTCAAAAACCGCAGAGTAGAACTGGAGCGCGTTTTTCACCCGGTTAGCGAAACCGACCCGGTTAAGGCTCACTTCGTACTCTCCGAGTGTGACGACCATCGGGTTTAACGATCTGGCGAGCCGAAGCGCGGTGTCAACAATAGTCGGAGTCTCGTCGAGTAATTTGTAGAGCTGAAGCATGAAATTCACAGCCAGCACCTCATCCGGGTCGACCCGGAAACTCGACCCGTTAAGTGAATGGATTGGAGTGAGGATTGGGATGAAATCGAAATTCAGATCCAGAACCTTAGCGAAATCACGTAGGCGGTTCCCGGTGGCAATTAGCGACGGTTCGGGAGATTCACCGAGAGACGGAGCGGGTATACCCGAGACCCGGACTCGAGCGGGTTTACCAGAAGAACGTGTCGCGAGCGCTTGAAGAAGAGCAGGCCATTGAATGCCTTGAACGATTCCGAAATCGACGATGTGAATCTTGCTGGAATGCTCCGTGGCTTCGAGAATCGCTTGGTTCGCCGTCAAATGCGCGAATTTGGAATAGGGACACGCGTCGTTTAGGGTTTTGTAAGAGAGGATTAACTCTTCGACAGTAGCCGCCGGTGGAGAATCATTGGATACGTCGGGATCGGGAGAGAGTCTGTTGCAGAGAGCTTCAGTGAAGTAAAACGCCACTCGCTCCGTGGGATCACCGAGCTCCGATACGGATTCTCGGATCCGAACAAGGGCCTTGGTAGCGTCTTCCGACTCTGAGTCTAGGATCCGTGAACAGTCGTGGATTGCTCTCAGCAGAGGCGGTTCGAGATCAAAAACCGGCGAGCCATCGTCCTCGGAGTCGTTCGCCGTCTCAGGATCCTGTGCTTTCTGCGGAGGAGGCGGAGATGAAGATGGAAGCTGCTGCTGCGGAGGAACCGATAATGGCGAGGAAGGAGCCCACAGTGTGGAGGGGAGTGAAGTCGAAGTAGCGATGACTTGGTTGAGATCTGACGGCTGAGAACACGGGACGCTGAGTCGGCTCGGGTAAGCCGCGAAAGGATCGGGACCGTAGATTACGAAATCGGGGTTGTTTTGCCACGTGTCACAATCAGGACCGTCAGCCGCCGTCACGGAGTCTCCACCGCTAATCAGAGTCTCCATCCACTCGTCGGACTCGAACTCGCCGCCGGTTCCTCCGTCGAAATCAGACAGCCGAAACCCGCCGCCACCACCACCGGCGGTCGGATGGTGATGGTCTAAGTTGGGAAACGGAAACGCCGAATCGCCGGGATCTCCGCCGCCGGAAACTTGAAACGGGTCAGGAAAAGCCGAACCGGAGAGTCCGAACCCGAGAGGGTGGTTGGTCGCAGTGGGCCAGGGATTGAGAGAAAGAGGATTAATCCCGAAAAGCTGATGATCTTGATGCTGCTGCTGCTGCTGTTCTTGTTGCTGCTTCTGCTTGATGACTTGCTGAGCTATCGCCATTAGATTGCCACTGTCAGTGCACATGTATGCCATTCTACGGCGAAGATCTAACCGGACGTTATAAGGCGGTCTAATACGACTGCCACCTGCAAGATTCGTGTCACTGTGAAAACGATGAAGACGATGACGGAGAGAGAGAGAGAGAGAGAGAGAGAGAGTGAAACGGCGGGATCTCAAAGCTGAATCGAGTTTTGGATTTTAGTATTAGAGAGAGAGAGAGGGAGGAGAGAGTGGTAAGAAAGGTCAGCCCTAGAAAGTGGATCGACGTTGATTAAATTCTGACCGTCTGATTTAGTCGTGGGTCCCGTTTTCTCTATTTGATTATATAATATTTGTTTTCCTTTCTTATGTAGATACGATATTTGTAACGGTAATAATACCAATCTAAACAAAACACACACGAGTCAATAGTCATGCATACATCTGTACATCTTCCTTCTTCTGGTCTCTTTTGATTATTTCCACATTAGTTTTGTAGATAAGCGAAACACGATATATCGACAGCGAGGATCATGTTTTGTTTGTGTTTTAACACACAAAACTCTAATAACTAAAATATCGTACCGCATTTTCGTATTCGAGCGGTATTAAATTCTATAATTTCAAAGTTTAGTTAAATAGCATGATACTTTATTCCTGTTATTGCATTCGTTGCTAGACTATCAATTTCTGCTTCGGCTAAAATATAATTTAAGCTGAATAACAACTATTGAAAACAAGTGATATAAAATGTCCATATTAATGTCTTCATTGGCATATAACACAACATAACTGATTATATTTTTCTCGCGCCAAAGCAAAAATTAAACACGTATAATCAAAATCACCAAATATCGAGTAGATCACTTAAACAAACAGTTTGCTCTTTCAAACAATAAAGTTGAAATATATAAGTATCCCGCGTCTTGCGCGGAGTGAAATATTTATATAATTTTATAATTATTTATATAACTTATAATTTAATATATTCAAAATATTTTAAAATTTTATATTAATAAAAATTAAAGTATATATACAATATATAATAAATTTGCTAAATCAACAGTTTTTGATCATGATTGAGTAAAAAAATTAAGATATATTATTTATTTCCTAATTTATTACTAAATTGATGTCAATAAGTATAAATATAATTAATGCAAATTTATTTATTAAATTATTGGTTACTTGTTTCAATATATTATATTTTAACTTATTAGAAAATTAAAAATTGTTTATTGCCATAATTTGATTACTGATTGATATCAATACAAATTAAATATCTTGATGTTGGTTTATTTTAAGAAATAATATAAAATATTTTGAATTATTTTTAAATAATGAAATAATTATATATATATATGACAATGATGGTAAGTTGATATAAATAAATAATTTTGATTTAAAAAATAATTTGAATTTATATATTAAAAATGTTTTTAAGTTGCTTAAAAATAATGTAAAATAATATATATTGTTATCATTATATTATAGTTTTAATGAATATAATATTCATTAAGTAAAATTATATATAATAAACATTTTATGAATCAATGACATATATTTTAATTAAAGTCCATAAGATATATCATAGTTTTTATTATATAATAATGATAATGAATAAACTAATATAAATGATATAATGATATAATGGCATTACATGTAATTTATCTAGTAAATTAAAATTTTTTCTATTAACATTTGAGAAACTTTCTTCTTTTGACACCTTATCATGGCATATATGTAATAAACACATGAATATAAAGTTTTTTTTAAAATGGATTCTCGATTAATATATAGAAGATATATATAGGCAACCTCAGTGGGGCAAGAGGATGACGCGGGACGACGTGGCTATGGATCCCACATCAAACATCACTCGATTTATGTATACGTAAATACCAAATAGTATAGGTACAGGGATGGTACAATTTTATAAAACATAACGTATTTCAGGTTACACCTGAGATATTTTTCGGTAACAAACGTAATCAAGTATTGAAGAAATCGTTAGATGCTAATCATACTGATATCGCGTAGCACTTGACCGCCAATTAGTTTTAGCACTATTCGATTCGTAAAGGCAAGAGAGTGATTACGAAAATTTAAAAGATCGAAAATGAAAAAAAAAGCAACGGGGTTCTATTTTTGTGTGTGAAACCGTCTCATCCCGCTCTTTACGGGAGACCCAATAGATAGGGTCCACCACTGTCTACAATGACGTCATCTAACTGTAGATCTTTGACTCATTGAAATCTCTGCCGTTGATTTTTAATTGTAGCTGTATCTGATCAAACTGCTCTGACTGTCTGTGAATCACCTGCATGTTGATGTCTTCAGTAAAAACTTAAAACTGAAAATATAAAGAAGGAACAAATACATAAATAGATGGCGTAATTTATTTTCGTGGCTTCTACAGTTATTTGTCTGTATGCAAATATATTGTGCTTTTAATAACATTAAACATCATTATACAATAGAGACAAAGTGACGCAACGAACAAAACAAAATTTAAAAGAAGATATTTATTTCTTAAAGAAAGCTAATTGGATTAGATGGTTCATGTTCTCGTTATTGTATTGTCAATTGTTCATTAAAATCGTACATCGTTACGCGCCAGAAACGAGTGAGAGTATAAATCGTCGATATACACACTTTGAGGGTGACTGATGGGCCCATGGATCAGCAGCAGCCCATGTAGTTCTAAAATATGACACGGAAAAGGGATCGGTGGTGGGGCTCGTTAACTGTTGTTGGACCAGGAAGGAGGAGGAAACAGTCGAGAATGCTTTTGAAATTACCCAAAATATGCTATAGAGACCAAACAAAAATTACAATAAAATTAGGAGGCACAATTTTTATATATTTGTACTCTTTTTGTTTTTTTATCTGTCAGCAAAATATCTGTACTCTTTTTAAGAGTAAAAAGATATAAAAATATCATCTGACTGCTTTTCACGTGAAGAAACAAATATATGAATTTGTTTTTTAGTTTTTATTTGTTAAACAATTTAAATTATAGCAGAAAAATTATGGGTTGGATTTTTCAGAAACGGTAAATAACATATGACAGTTTAATACTTTGACATATAGTAAACGGAATTAGAAAATTGGAATCCAAAATACTTTAATTTATTGTCATATCACTTGTAATTGAGTGATAGCTGAAATTCGAATTTGAGTTTTGCTGATGGATGTGTTTTTTTTTTTTGTATTTTCAGAATGCAGATTTAAACTGAGTTATTATATTGTGAATTTAAGTTTTTTGGGGAAAGTGCTAATAGAAAACAGAAAGAAGAATGTGATATCGAAAGAAAGTAGTGGAGAAAGCAATGTTAGTTTCTCACCCCTCGAGCTCTTTTGGGTTGCACCGTTGTCTCCACGTCAAAATTAAACACCACTCACTTTGGTGACCCACTTCTTACCACTCAGTCGCCAATGTGGTATATATTTTTCTTATCGATACGCATCTCTCTTTCAATTTTTACTTCCTAACGGGGTTTTAGGTTTCTCAAGAACTACATTTACAAACCGAATTAAATTTTAGCGGTTTTTAAATGTTCAACACTGTAGTGGTAGTCGTACTTCTAGAAAAATACATAACAATACCAACTCATATAATTACTTTTGGGATACTTTGCTCCAGTGTTTTACCCAAAAGAAAAAATTACTCTAATACTTTTTTCCGTTACCATCCATAAGCCGTCAAAACAATATTAAAAAAAAAACAAATCACTTTAGATAAGGATAAGAAAAAGAAAGGTCTCTGAGTGAAAAAAAACCTCACTTTATTGAAAAGGTTAGATGAGGATTAGACGATTTTAATCACGAATTTCTCTTTCATACATTGTGTTTTGGGCATCGCAAAGTCTGTTATTGAGTCGAAAATGAGTAATTAGTTGGTGGGTTTGGAATTGTTAAATGTGAAATGAATAGGTTAATAGATAAAGCAGGTGGTGAAGTCGACTGGCTGATTTAATATGTCGTGAAACTTACTAATTTTGTCACATCAGTGACATGGATTGGTTCTAACTTCTAATTAGGAATTCTGACCCTGCAAGTGCAAACAAACAAACACACACACGGATAAATACAATAGTTTAGCTTTATAAGCAAGGATATAAAATATACATGGCTATTTAAATATGGTTGATTAGAGTATATTAAATTACATAATCTATCGAAATTATCGTGGGCCTCGTTTCTAAGTGTCAAGGTCGTAATCATACATCTATATGTATTTAGTTATATTCACCCACCGTATTTGCAAATTGCATATGTGGAAGAGCACTTTTTTAGGCATTTGCCATCAGGAAGTGGACAAGGCATTATAAAGGACCCATTCTCTACGAGCAACAACATTATCATCACGGGACGACGATAGGGCTAATCTAAAATTTAAATTCTCTCAAATTCCCAAAATAGTAGTAAATCATCTGTAGTCTCTAATCCGGTTAAACTATTTTTTGCCTATTAAACTTTGCAACCAAACCAATCCATATCGATTTAAGAAAACCTTAATCACCAAAAATGAATCAGCCCCAAGCTTAAAAAATTGCCCTATAGAAACGAATTGAGCTCAACAGGGAAAACTAGACCTAAATGTAATTTTTTATCAAATGGACAAAATTAGATCTCGAGATTCCATTCTTATTAATTAATAATCATAATACCGCATTGCAGTGGTTATATTAATCTTCTCTATATCGTATATCCTCGAACGGACCGACACTTATCACCGCAAAATAACATTTACCAATTCACAGCTAACCCAATAGTTTATAAAAATTGCCATGTTACCAGGCGGCAGGCGGCGTAACAACAAAGTAAATAGTGTTTCAGGAAATGGTTAAGAGAGAATACTGAACAAATTTAGCGGTTTTCTTTAAATCATTTTATTACACACCCTTTATGGTGTCAAATGTAAAACCCAGATGATGACTGAACGCTGCTGTCTTCCAACATCAGCTTTCTGATAAATAGCAAAAACTATTTCAGGTCTTTTCTCCCAATTCCCTTTTCTCTTTTCCTGATATTATTATTCCGATGGCGCTTAAAAATAATAAAGCATATGGCTGCTGCTTTGCTTGTGTGGTGGGGAAGGAGATCAATAGACACGAGCTTTGGGAGGGAAAGACTCAATCTCATCGTCGAGAGTGTTCAAGTGAACAGGCCTATAATCCAATCTTACTTTTTCATCTTCCCAGAACCCCACTGTGTGCTTCATCCATTCTCCATCCTCTCTTTTCTGCACACACACATTCATTATATATTATTTTATGGTTATTATCATCACCATCGCATTAATGACCAAAGGGTTGAGGAAAAGAATCAAACCGTGAAATCTTCCCGAGCATGTGCTCCTCTGCTTTCCTTTCGTGCCTCCGCTGAATGCATTGTTATGCAAGCGTTTATCATAAGGTTCTCCAGTTCAATTGTCTCTATCAAATCAGAGTTCCTGCATTCATCAAATAAAAATAGTTTTACCACACCGTTTCAGAACATTGATAAATTAATAATGTCGACCCCATAGTAACGTCTCATCTTTTTTTTTTTACCATATCAAACTCCGATCTTTAACCTGGACATCCTCGAAAGTTTCCCAGGCCTTGTCGATCAACTGACAACCTGCGATTATTTCAGAGCAAAAATGGGTAAGGAAATTGGCGGCTTTGGCAGGTGAGAGAGAGAGAGAGAGAGAGCTCTGAATAGAGTATAAATAAAGATAAATTTATTTCATCTTCTTTACCTTCTTCCAATGTTTCTTGGGTGCGGAAGACAGCTGCATTGTTCTGCATAATTCTCTGCATGTTCAATCTGATAGTCGAAGTAGGAAGCGACCCGCTTGAGTGTCTTAACTTGTTCAGCCATTCGATCGTCTTCTTACCAGCATCCTCCTCAAGAGGTCTCTGTTTCTGCCCTGCACAGATCGTAATAAATGCAAATATAAACACATCAGAAGACTCTTCTTATTATAATGATAATACAGTCTCGAGATATCCTAAAAAAAAAAATGACTTACCTGGTTTGCTTATCTCTGCAACCCTATTTGCACAAGCACGGCCGAACACAACAATGTCGAGGAGAGAATTTGCACCAAGCCTGTTGGCACCATGAACAGATGCACAAGCTGCCTCCCCAGCAGCCATAAGCCCAGGAACCACTTCATCTGGATTATCTCCTTTGATGGTCACTACCTGCAGGACACAATCGAGTTAGTTTGACTTCTAACACATCTCACGTTTAACTCTACACAAATTTCAGCTCAATTATTTCAAAGACTTCTCCTGTTCTTACCTCGCCATGGTAATTTGTTGGGATACCACCCATGTTGTAGTGAACAGTGGGCAAGACTGGAATTGGCTCTTTGGTAACGTCAACACCAGCAAAGATTGCAGCAGTCTCAGATATTCCAGGAAGCCTTTCTTTTAGAACTTCTGGGGGAAGATGATTCAGATGGAGATAGATATGATCCTTATGTGGTCCTGGCGATTTTAGCAACAGTTAATCCAAATCGAGTATTAAAACTAGACACATCACAAAATCAAGCAGGGACCTGAAGACACGGAATGAGAGTTAAGGATAGCGTACCTACACCACGACCTTCCCTGATTTCCATAGTCATAGATCTAGAGACAACATCTCTTGATGCAAGATCCTTGGCTGTAGGAGCATATCGTTCCATGAAACGTTCACCTTCACTGTTTCTAAGGATACCACCTTCACCTCTTGATCCTGCAATTTTATGATGGACAAACACCAAAAATGCAACTAGATTGTGAGTAAACACATTATTTTTCAAGTAAATCGAGTATGTGAGGACAAGATGCTAACCTTCAGTGATGAGACATCCAGCTCCATATATACCAGTTGGATGGAACTGAACAAACTCCAAGTCCTGTGTAAAGTAATTCGAAACAATAATATTAATAATACACAAATACGGTTACACCATTTATCTCAAAATGAAACAAGTGGCAAACCTGGAGAGGAAGACCAGCACGTGCAACCATGGCACCGCCATCTCCCGTGCATGTATGTGCTGAGGTTGCAGAGAAGTATGCTCTGCCATAACCCTGGAAAAATATGAACCATCAGGTGAGTAAATATACACTATTGGAAAAATTCGTATCAGGTAAGGACTAGCTCACCCCAGTGGCCAAAATGGTTTGTGCAGAGCGGAAACGATGCAGTGTTCCATCTTCCATGTTTAGTGCAATAACACCCTGGCAAGTGCCTGCATATCAGATAAGAACGTTGCGTAAATACTAACAGAAGCGACGGTAAAAAAGGGAAAATAACTCCCATACACTTACCATCACTAGCCATGAGCAAATCCAGAGCGAAGTATTCAACAAAGAACTGTGTGTTATGCTTCATAGCTTGTCCATATAAGGTATGCAATAGAGCATGCCCAGTCCGATCCGCAGCACAAGCACAACGATAGGCCTGACCACCTGAAGGTACAATAAAAAGAAAGCCAACATGAGAAAATCTATTGAAACAAAATGTCAAAGCTCCCAAAACAAAGTCAGTAAGATGAGAGGAATAAAAGGTAGCAAGACGTAAGACAAAGTCACCTTTTCCAAAGTCAAGACTCTGACCACCAAAAGCACGCTGGTAGATTTTACCCTCTTCAGTACGAGAAAACGGTAGGCCATAATTCTCAAGTTCAATGACTGCTTTTGGTGCCTCTCTACACATGTACTGGATAGCATCTTGATCACCTACACAAAGAACAAAGAAAAGAAACTCAGTAATCGCTGAATACACGCAAAGCCGAACAACAGAATAGCCACAAGTAGAAAGAGAAAATAACTAATACAAACGAAAGGAAAGAAGATAAGATTACCAAGCCAGTCACTTCCTTTGACAGTGTCATACATGTGCCATCTCCAGTCATCTTCAGACATGTTTCCGAGTGCAGCATTAATACCACCCTTCACAGATTTCAACAACATCAAACTCAAATCTCAAAGACAACCAAACTCTATTATAATAAGAATGGGATACAAAAGAGGTCAGTAATACCTGAGCAGCGACGGTATGTGAACGTGTGGGGAAAAGCTTGGTAATGCAAGCAGTGTTAAAGCCATGCTCCGATAATCCAATGGCAGCCCTGAGTCCAGCACCACCAGCTCCTACCACCACCGCATCATAGGTGTGATCCACTATCGTGTAATCACCTGTCTGCTGCTGCATGATCAACCACGAATCAGCACAAACCAAATTCTAAAATATAAACGCGGAAGGAGAATTTTTCTCTTGTTTTCAACATTTCCTCGTCCTACTCCTAAACGTATTTAATGGCGGATAAAACTATGATGTATTCATGAATAAACCAGACGCTGTTGGTTCCCTCTCGCAAGCGTTTTTCCGTGACTCGAGATTCCACGCGTATTAGGTACGATCGAAATGGAAAAACAACAATCGGAAGGAGAAGGAGGAGAGATCTTACCGAGCCGGCGGAGAAGAATCTGGAAAACCGAGATCCAGAGAGTGGTGTCCTTGATGAAGGAACACGAAGGCTACGAGAGACGCAGCGCCACATCTTCTTCTTCTTCTTCAATCAACAAGCGGATCGATCACTCGTATGCAAATCCGTAGAAATGAAAACTTAGACGAAATCGTTTTTGTTTCCTCAGAACTCGCGAGAGAGAGAGTTTGTTCCTTTAAGAGGAGGACGCGAGCGGAGTGAGGAGAGCCACCGAGGTGCTTTAAAAAGAAAAATGCAAAACGATGACCCCTTCAATTCCCTTTATACCCTTACTCTCTTACGATAACTACGTCCATACCGGTTTTGCTTTGGGAACTAAAACCCCCCAAGATTAGCCACTCGTAATTTGTCAAATGATTATACCCTACACATACTTACCCAATTGTTTGGTGCTAATTTATTCTTCGTCGCCGTCTACTGCTCATTTTTAGATCTTAACCGTTTATGATAAGATCCAACGTTGAAGGGTTAACTCCATCTAAAACATACAATATTCAAGCTTCATTTTAAAAATTAGGAATGGCCCATGCTTTTTTTATCTACCAGTAACATACTTAGGATTTTATGTCGTGCTTTAAATAAAATAGTTTCCGTAGCTTAATAGTATTCAGAAACGTAATCGTGGCTGATTCTAATCCAGTATTTGGAAACCTTCTGCGAGGAAAAGTCTACGTTAGAATAACCCTTCATCAGAAGCTTAACTGAATAAGCATCAGATCCGTTGTCGTCCAGCGGTTAGGATATCTGGCTTTCACCCAGGAGACCCGGGTTCGATTCCCGGCAACGGAGCTTTTTATATAAACTTTTGAAATTTCGTTTACTAATTGGGCCTGATCATTTTCGTAAAAACCCAAATCCAACACACACATCATCAAAATTCCAACTTCCAAACTTCAACCTTGGTTTCTAACTGCCAAATTTCAAAAGGCATATATATAATTAAGAAACTTAATATCCGCAAAAGCAGGAGCGCCAATTGTTTTCATCACATGGGAGACCTGATGTAATGACACCATTTTAGCACTCTCAATGTTTCCAAGGTTTCAAGTTGTTTTCTTAACCTACAAAAGCTTCCGAGGCCCTCTAATGATTAAACAGTTTCACGCAAAAGTAACCGGCTATATTCCGGAAAAAAAACACACCGAGGTGGTTTTCAATAGGCAGTTCAGTGGTTCTAACTGTTGAGGGAAGACAGCATCCCTCCTGAACTAGACAAGACCACTTCCCAACCCGGACCCTTCACTGGAAAAGCTTCACCAGCCTGTGGTTCCGTCTCTCCCGGTGAAGTAATCATCAGGTCACTCCGGTCAAGCAACCGGTCAAGATCTTCCTCGCTTATATCGGTTTGTATCAGTTTATCTTCAGCGGTTTCGTCGTCCTTAAGCAACGCCAGTATGTCATCTTCCTGCGTGTTTGTTTGGTTCAAGCTTTTACTAAAACATGATGCTTTTATTAAAGGTTATCATAAAAAAGGACTTGGTTTTGCCAGAAATTGAACCTCTAGTGGTGCTGAAGACTTGGAACGTTCTTGATGAAATTGCCCTTTGCCAATAACTACATGTTCCAGCTTAAGCTTACTGTACGCTCGTTTCAGAACCCGGCCCTGCGCAAATGTCGTAAACTAGTCTCAAGAGGGAACCATCTCACTGACTTGGAGAAGTAACTGATTAATAAAACAGCTAAGATTTTACCTCAATTGACTGAGCTGTCGCAAGCCTGTAAACATGAACAGGTTTTGTCTGACCAATTCTGTGGCATCTATCCATAGCCTGCAAGTCCATTTGAGGGTTCTGGAGACCAGGCAACCACACAGTTAGAGACCACCCGAAAACTATAAGACCAGGAAAGAATTTCTAAGAAAATTGACTAATTTGATTACCCAATCGCTGTCGTAGAGGATGCATGTATCAGCAGCTGTAAGATTAATTCCGAGCCCTCCAGCTCTGGTACTGAGCAGAAATATTCTACAGTTGCTCTTCTCATCATTGAATTCTTGGATCTATTTCATTAGAGAGAAAGACCTTGTGGTTATGATATATGGTCAGAATATTGTTTTCATGGAAAAGATGCATAAGCACGGGAGAAACCTGTCTTCTCCTTTCCTCCAGTTTCACACTGCCATCGATTCTGCAAACCTCAAACCCCTTCTCACTGAAGTAGTAATCCATTATGTCCAAAATTTTTGTCCACTGGGAGAAGATAAGGACCTGTTCATCAGGAAAAAAAAATCAGAGCAGTTCTCATGGGAAATCAGCTACGAGTCAGGGGCTTATGAGTTGTAAAACATACTCTGTGATTTTTGGCAAATAACCGAACTAACAATCTCTCCAATAAGCGGAATTTGCCGCACTGTCCAACAATATCTTCAACAGGAGGGTAGAGATCTGACAAGAAAAGGAACAATTAGACAGATTACTACTCAGCCATAAGTTTTTGAACACTTTTGTAAAAAGGAACACTGTGACATACAGGAACCATCTATTTGCCCCACAAGAAGGTCAGGATGGTTGCAGTTCTTCCGAAGTTGAACAAACAGATTGTTAAGCTTTCCCTTCCAGCCATGACCTGAAGTATAAGAGACGATCAAAGCAATGCAAAAGACATGTAACTGTAAGCACAAAAAACACAGAAGATCAAGTACCTCGGATAGCATTCTCTCCAAGGTGTGCTTCCAACGTGTGATTCACAAGATGTTCCTGGAACTTTTTCTGATGAGCCGTCATTGTAGCATAAATAATAATCTCCTTTTTCCGGGGAAGTAAGAGCTCAACATCACATTTCATTCTTCGGAGGATGAAAGGACGTAATATATTATGAAGTTTGGAAACAACCTAAACAAAAAATTTACACTTCTCATGAGATATATGTACAATCAAAGAAATGTATTAAAATAAACCATAGTTGTTCATACTTGAGCTCTTCTTTTCTCTTCTCCTTCTTCCTTAGTTGCTTCATTTTTGTTCTTTCCAGAAAAATCAAACCTATAAAATACTCAATTTATCAGCTGGATACTTGAAAAGGAATAAATGTCTAAAAGATTGCACCAGTTTTGGTATTAAGAAACCAAAAGACAACATACCATGATTCAAATTCATCATGTGATGCAAAGATGTCAGGCAGAATAAAGTTCAACAATGACCAAAGCTCGGACAAATTGTTTTGCAGAGGAGTTCCTGTCAGCAGAAGTTTGTTCTCCATCTTCAAGTATCTTAGTTCCCTCAGCAGTTTACACTTGTGGTTTTTCAACCTGTGGCCCTACAAGAAACAAGAGAGCAAAATAATAAGTTAGAAGGATCGTCTTGATACAACCACATGTACCTAGGACACTAATCAATCTGGATAATTACCTCATCAATCACAACATATTTCCATGGATAGTGCCGCAGATTTTTTTTAGCATCATTCATAGCAACCTCATAAGAAGTGATAACTATAGGAAACTTGGGACCAACAGTTCTGGGCATGTGCTTCCTCCTGAGCTCATCCCTTTCTTTCTTATCTCCATGGTAGATGATTGCATTAATGGAAGGCGTGAACCTATTCAACAAGGGGAAGAAAAAATTGATATAGGCCCCAAAGCTTGACATATATATAAAACACGAATGGTCAAGAGAGTACCTCGCGATCTCATTCATCCAATTCGAAAGAGTAGACAGTGGAGCAACTACTAGATATGGACCATCCAAGCCATTGCCTATGAGATGTGATAGGAAACCGATCGTTTGAATAGTCTTCCCAAGTCCCATTTGATCAGCTAAAATTCCGTTCAAACCATTTTGCCACAATGATATTAGCCATTTGACACCTTTGAGCTGATAAGACTTTAATTTTCCACCAGTGAGAAGAGGAACTAGTTCACTCTGCTCTTTCATGACTCTTTCTTCGTCTGTCAGATCTGAGTTGGCAGATTCACGACCTTCTTTAGATCTTGAAATCATGGCAGCAACCGCTTTCTTAGCCTTGGTCTGAAAGAAGAATAAAGCATCCAACATCCAAGTAAGTAGATTTTCTGGACAAGCAGAAACTCACAAAAATATACCCAACATAAGAGTATATGAATTTCATAAATGGAACTAACACTATCGCCCTGAGGAGCCTTTCTCTTGCGTCCACGACCTTTATTCTTGGTCTCAGGCTCAGGCTCGGCTTTTTGGGTCTCAGCATCTATCCCATTCTAGCAGAGAACAAGTAGTCAGTCAAGAAAAGAAGACACTCATTACAAACGTGAATAAACCAAGAAGAAGAAGGCAAAAAGAAGATATACTTTTGTGATATCCTCCATTTTCTCAAGGAGAAACTCAGAGTAGAGTTGAGTTTGGGTCAAGAGCTCATCCAGTTTAGTAAACTGAGTATCATTCAGATCAGGGGCTTCATCGGAGCCAGCACATTTATCATTCTCTTCATGTTCCCGAATTTTGAGAAGCTGCTCTTCTTCCTGAGCCATGGCCTCGGATATAAGAGACGAATCTCCATTTTTGGCTGCAAGTATCTCTTCCTCTACAACAGTAGCAGTATCCTCCTCACAGTTATCCTTCAGGAGTCAGAAACAGGGCCCAAATCAGATAGTTAAAGTAATACACATTTACAGATACAAAATCGAACAAAAGTTGAAAAAGGTAACACAAAAAGTTTCACAATCCTAGAAGAAAAAAATCGGAAGGCCTAAGAATCCAGAAAAAGTAAAACCGAGAACAAACCTCTTCGCTGAGAACAGAAGTCAGTGAATCGCCAGAGGCATCTTTCTCCGGTTTGCCGTCGCTGGCCATTTCCGAAGCCCTAAAAAAAAATGACAATGGAAAAATCAATAGAGATAGCAATGCTTTCAAGATAGAAACCAGTCCACAACAAACAATCATACGCAGAGAGGGAAAACCCCAAAAAACAGAAAAAACAGCGAGGGATTTCGGGAGTCGGAAATTCGCCGGGAAACAAGTCTGATATGAAAGAAACAATGGGAAAAATGAGAGACTTACGGAGTGATCTTTTTGGAGCGCAGACTAACCATCGGAGAAGAAGGAAATCCCGGTGAGAAATAAACACAAGCGGCGGGAGAAACCACCGAACACTCTCCGTCGCTTTCGGAGAGCAGCAAATTCAAAACGAGGGTATAATGAAAAAAAAGACACACACCACTCTCTCTCTCTCTTTTCTATTTTTTATTAATTGGAAGTAGCGCCTACGGGCGGGAAGATTATAATGACACGTTTGCCCTTAGGTTTCTCCCTCATTATTTTGGTTCTGTATGCTCATGTTATATTACTTAAGTTTAATTGCCTATGTATTTTTTTCTCAATGCCACGTAAATTAACCCATAGTTTTAATACACACATAAAACATCAGATGCTGATAATAAGCTAGAAATGCTAAATGGTTTTGATTGTTTTTCAGGTGCATAAGAAATAAATGCTGAATAAATTGTCAGACGGAAACAAAACAACAGCAATCACGAGATTCGCACAAGTTTCAGTACACACACACAAGCTTATTGTTTATCGCTACGGATGGGGAAAAAAAACGTCAGCGATGAGGTCGATCAATACTCACGCGACTTGGAACGCTCTGACCGCTTGTACTCCCGATCATCATAACGGTATTCTTCTTCCTCCATTCGGGCATAACGGTCACCGTACTGATTATAACGATCTTCGTCACCTCCTTGTTCCTCCTCACGATCATAATGGCTTGAACGTCTACGCCCTTCGTAGTAGCCAGGACCTTCCTCTGACTCACCACGTCTCTGCTTCGACCCACCTCTCTCATACTCCGTATCTCTCTCACGTGATCTTCCACCATCCTCTTCATACTCGCCGCTCTCGTAGTCTCGCTCCCTTTTCCGACTACGCTCGCGATCGTGATCCCGAGTACGGTCTCGACGGTCTCTATCTCCTCTGTCACGCCTGCTCTCTCTTTCTCTATCCCTGTCTCTACCTCGGTCCCGGTCTCTGTGGTGCTTATCCTCTCTATTACTCTCTCTCGGTCTATCACGAGACCGTTCACGGGACCGCTCATGAGACCTTTCACGAGACCGCTCATGAGATTGCTCGCGTTCCCTTTCTTTGCCCCTATCACGAGATTTCTCACTGCATACGCCACAATATTAGCCACAACAAAGTGATAATAAGAGAGGATCGAAACTACAGGGTTCTGGTTAAGAAAGAATTATCTTACCGTTCTTCACGGACTCTAGGCTCCTCGGAGCGGGATGCCCTTCCTTGCGGTTGTTGTTGTTGTTGTTCCTCCTCGCCAGCAATCTTCTCACCAGGAACTCTAGTTGTACCAAGTCCACCACCAAGCCTACGAGGACGCCAGTTTGGGACTGTTCTACCTCTCTCAACATCAACCAGCACTCTTCTACCATCGATCTTCCTTCCATCACCCTGTTTGTAAGCCGCTATAAGAGACCACAAGCTGTATGTCAGCAAAGAAAAAGAAAGATCTTGGAACAGACAACAACTTTACAAGCAGGTTTCCCGCACCTTTCATGTCACGAGTGTTTAAGTACTCGATGAAGGCATAGCCCTTGGGTTTATTGGTTTGCTGATCAGTCACCAAATGAACCTGACACGTCAAAAAAAAACAAAGGCATCAATAAATCACAAACTCTGCGAGTACTTGAACCAGCTTTCAGATACAATGCATGTCAAACAAGCACAGGCAACCTTTTTTCTTAACAGGCTTCCACATCATCACCACATCAAGAATTGGCAGAAAAATGGATTCCATGGCAGCTAGTTTTACCATTTCTGAAGGGTTTAACGACCCCTTACCAGGGTTTAAAAACTTTTATGAAATTCAGATATACACATACCACATATGTATACAATGTACATATTTACCAGATCACCTCAAGAGTAGCTGGCAATACTTTTGCTAGCCTTTAAAGCCAGAACAAAAATGTTTTAAGTAGACTTGTTAAAACACAAAAAAAAAAAAAGGAGAGAATGGTATACTCCCTACTTTAATTACCGATATTGTTTTAAGATCTTACATTCACTGCCCAAATCCCAGAATTTTGGCTTCCCGTGTGGGATGAATCATCTTCTTAGGAACCAGATGGATAGGAAAAAAGGGGACAAAATATTTCTTACTGGCTTACCAGGATGGGTTTCGAGAAAAATACATCTCAGACACTATGAAACCTGTGAGCGTAAACCCTCGATGTCGTAGTAGAAGGAATATCTGTCCTTTGAAAAGACAGATTAAAATGTGAAAGTTACCTGATCTATACCTGTTCCTATAGTTGATTTGCCCCGAAAAATCTCAACCAATCACCACGGAGCAGAAATGTTTGTGAAGTTACAAAATATTGACCGGGATATCTTTTACTACTTACTCTATTTTAGCAAATCGGTAGAAAAATTCCCAGTGGCTTTAAGAAGTAGACTAAAAGAAGGCAAAACATGGCAATTCAGAAAACACCCTATGGTCTCAAAGGAAAAAGTCGTGCGTAAAAATTCAGAAACTTATAGACTTGTGGACGTAAAATCACACATATTGCAAAGAGAACATGAGACCGAGCAGCCATCTCAAAAAATCTTACCGAACCTGTTAGGGAACGCTCAGAGATACATACCTGCTTAATAGGTCCATAAGCCTCAAACTCCCTTTTAATCTTACTCTCAGAGGTCTCGTAGTTCTGCAAGACGAAAAGAGGAAAATTAAGCCAAGTACCACAAAACACACCGTATGTCTACGATAATCACTTCCAAGAACAAAGCGCAACTTACAAGTCTCGCAACAAACAGTGTCTTGTATGGATCTCCAGAAGCATTGGGATCATTGTTCGGATCATCTGCCAGACAAAAATATCAAATTGTAACTTCAAGTCACCAAAACAAAAAAAAAGCCTGGCTATATAACTAAAAGGTGAAGAAGTTTACATTTCTGTAGATCCTCTGCAGCCTTTTCAACCCCTTTCTCCAGTCGAGATTTATGAATTCTCTCCCTCTTTTGTGCCTGGTCCAAATAAAACAAACATATAAGACTATATATGAATGTCACTGAAATAAGCGTAACAGAGAGACAGATTAAGGTGAAACATACAGGTGTTTCAACTTCCGGCTTAGGTGGAGCATACTCTGGATCTCCAGGTTCAGCAAAGTGACTCACAAATTGAGCCATGCCTACAAAAAAAACACACACGAGAGAAAGAAGATTAACCCTACAGCCCACCATGAGTAAAGCTAAATAGAATGGAGAAGAAAAGTTGTCAAAACCTGTATAAGGAGGGCATTTTCTCTTCTCCGGTGGTGGCTGGAACTCCAAGGGCGGTCGTGGCTCAAAGAGCTTCAAAAGATTGGGCGTCAAGCCTGTAGGGTGGCTTTGTCCCATCTGCGAATCAGCAACAAGAATCATATTAACTTCCTAATACTAAGATGAAATCCTCCTCATAGCTTTTCATGGTCAATCCACAAATCTTATTAGTTCCAAACTCTCTGATAAACCCCAATTAGAAACCTAGTGAGCATATCGGATCCGCAATAGTAAAATATCAGTAGATCCAGAGATAACAGTCTGATATGTAACAAATTAAGCATTGAAGGAGTTGCTTAATCTATAACCGAAACACAACAACCAAAATTCGCATCACGCGATTGTATCATGATAATCAGCTAGATGATACAATAGAATCCTAAAAGAAACTCTATAATTAAGAGAAGCAAAGCAAACAAGAGCTAAATCGTATGAACAAATCAGAGAAAAGAGACGAACCAGCTTCAGCTGAAGAACATTGGATCGGTTCTGAGCCTTAGTGCGTGCCTGGACGGCAGCGTTTTGGTTACGCATGAAAGGATCGTTCAAGTCTCCCATGGCGAAGGGAGGAGGGCGATCGGAGCTCAGCTAGGGTTTTCCGGGAGGAAGGAGATGGGGTTCGCTCGGTGTATTAAAATTATAATTAAACCAATGTTGAATTTAATATGGAGGTTTTCTTCTCGCGTGTGGGATTTATATTATTTTATTTTTTGGTCTTATTAATAATTTTTCTTTGTTTTAGTTTTTTTTTCTATACTAATTTCCATTTATTTTGAAAGATAAAGTTATTTTGGATTTATTGACTTCTTGATATTTAATTAAAAATATTGATTTTGACATACATTTACAGGTAGTTTAAAATTTTATATGAACCCAATTAAAAGTTTATAGCCTTAATTTTCTATATACTAAAGATTTCGGTTTTTCCCCTAGCTAAATATGAAATTGAATTTGGGGATTTCGGCAAATGGATGTGTGGGTATTTTGGCAAATTGGGCTGAGCTAAGAGCGGAAAGATAAATTTATAATCCAAACAAAAATTCAAAGGCAATAAAAGCCCAAAGAAGAACAGGTTCCTCAAAAATTTTGTTTATAGATGATAGCGAAATGATTCATGCCCCTAGTGGAAGAAAAAATAACACTAATCGTGGACATATTTTTGTTGGAGGAAGGGGGTCCGGGGGGGATGATGTGACTGACGACTGATCTTTCTGACATGAAGTATACGTATGGTTACGCCACGCCGGCCGGCGACTACACTACCTTTGATAAAGCTCCGGCGAATTGAAAAAACTTAAGAAGCTAGCTCGAAGCTATTTCAATCGACGGCTGCTTCGTTTGGATGTTTGGCTCGTTCTTCCTTTGTCCGCAAGTTTTAGAGTCTTTGTCAGTTCCCGTACGTTCTGCAAAACAAAGCAAAACAGAGGTTATGTATTTACTAAATAGCCAAATTCTTTCTATATGTAGGGACTCTACTTGTTTACAGTTCTCCTAAGAATCAATAAAGTAAGAAGCTAAGATCGGGTTGAGAAAAGAAAGCTTGCTATGTATAATGTATTTTACTAATTAAGATTGTCATGATCAACAACATGGGGAGTGGATAGTAGAACCAGACAATGCACTGAGAAGAGAATGCTACAAATATGCTCTAACATTTTACGCGGAGGAAAGAAACAGAACACCCAAGCATTTAGTAGATCTCTACCTTATGTGGCTTAGTGTGAAAAGAAAATGCAGACAAAGAAACCATCACTTTGTAAAAGACAAAGAGATCTTATCGGCATTAAATACAGGGCAGAGCTAAGTAAAGAAGGAGCCTTTCGTCCAAACAGACACACTAAACCCTCCAAAGCCACAACTCGAAATAAAGGATCAGCCAAATTATATTTAGAATCACGGGTCAAGATGATGAATAAACGACTATGGCCATTATTCAGAGTAGCAACTTGTTTCGTTTTCCTAGTTGCCTGATGTATTCTGTACAAAGACTAACGTTCTTTGGCCGGTACATAATACACTAATCAAACTATGGTCTCTAGGTTTTCTAGTCCTAGTAAGTCTCTTGTCTGGATCTTTCCTATTCAATGTAAAGGAGACGACTCATTGTATAACCAAAACTAACCAGAACGAATCTATGACCTAAACCATTCAAAAGAGAGCAAGTAGCAAACGTCGGTGGAAGTCAGATTCAGTGTTTAGATTCTGACCGTTGAATGCACCGGAGGCGGATCTATGACAACGGAGCGGATAGACATCCTAGCGATCTCCGAAATGGCAGCTTCAACGACATCAGGAACATCACTGGTAAGCTCCTCGTAAGCAGCCTCGAAGGCCTCCTGCCAAAACCTCGGTAATCTGATACGACGGCCATTGTTATACACATCCCACATGTGCTTCACCACTTTCTCCCTCTCCTCCATTTCCTGATCTCACAACCCAAACCCCATTCAAATAACTAACCATGGAAACAAACTTGGAAAGACAAGGAAGGAAGGAGACTCACGAGAACATCGAGATCCTCGTGGATCGGAAAGACCAGATCGTCGGTGAAATGGTTTATGTTCCCGGCTGACCACCGGAGATTCACGGTGCCTGTAAGCATTGACCAGAAAGCGAGCAGCAGAATCGCCGCTAAGGCCCAGAACTTGTACCGGCCTTTCGCAAAGAGCGCGGAATAACCGCTTTCCTTCTTCACGTTCGCTGAAACCACCGTCGTCGTCGCCGCGACGGAAGAAGTGCTCAGAGGTAAGGTGTCGCCATCCTTCATTGGCGCGATCGGAGACGAACAAGTGTTGAATCTGTAAAGGGAGCGTCGTTTCTCTATTCCGAATCTGGAAAGGAAGAAAACAAGGAGGAAAAATGGTTTGCTTATATACAAATCCCCAAATTTTAATGAGACCCAATATACAAAATAAGTATTTGTCGGCATAAAAAAGGTATTTATTTTAAGATGAAGTAATTGGAATATTACTTGATTAGTTTAATGAATTTGATTACTGTCTTAGGATTTAGATCCGTGAAAAGGATTCTCTTCATTATTAAGTAAGTTGTGAAAAAAAAAAACTATTGTGGATAAAATGAAAAACAACCAATTTATACTCTTATTATTTCATTTGAAATTCAAATGATTTACACTTGGATCTAAAAAAATTATCCGTCTTATATTATAAATCAGGTTGATATCCATTCGATCACTAGATTTATATAGAACTTTAATTTATAATATTATTGTTCATTTATATCAAAAAAATTAAGACTTAGGTAATCTTAAATGCACCGATTCAGTTCATGTATTAAAAACTAACCAAAAAATGAATGGAATCGGAGCAAACGAATGATAAATACAACATACGACAGAAATCATTTT
Source organism: Sisymbrium altissimum (assembly GCA_900406495.1). NCBI lineage: Eukaryota > Viridiplantae > Streptophyta > Magnoliopsida > Brassicales > Brassicaceae > Sisymbrium > Sisymbrium altissimum. The sequence continues at coordinate 49,554 of OVBI01000378.1, forward strand.
CCGATCTGCAAATTAGCCGGAGGAAGAAAATGATCCACCGAGAGACCCCATATGTTAAAATCAACTTCTTCGATTCGCCATTTTTCCGTCATTTGTCTCCGATGGTTCGCTGATGCTTCACCATACCGAAAAACCGTAACTGATGTTTTCCCGCCATGAGCGATATTCACATTATCTACATACCGGTAATCATCCATCACTGATTCAGCGCTAGTCTCCCAAAAAACGTCGTCGTCTTCCTTGGTCCGCATTCTAAGAAGCCGCGAGTCCTCAAACTGAATTAATAGTCCCGATCTTTGGCTAAAGTAACCCCAAATAGTATGATGAATGATCTCAAAGTTTGGACCACTTTGAGCCTCTCGAACCGCTGGACTCGTTTCCAGTTTTAATATAAAGCAATCCTCGCCGTTGATAATCTTCTCTCCAATGCATGTTGCGTCTAAAAACAAATTCGCTGTCGATCGAGGATCTAAACCCTAGTAACAATAAACAACCGACCAGTTCAACATACCACGACAATTACATAATTTACACTAATATATCTTTAATAACCGGAATGGTACCTGTAAAAACCGACGGAGAGGTCTCGGCGTTCCGGTGGACGCTGGGGTTTGCTGGTTAGAAGAATGTCGCCACGAAAGCCGACCGTTACTTCCACATATTACTTTACAGCCAGAGACAACGAGCTCTAAACACCAGAGATCTGGATCCTTCTGCCACAAAACAAAACCACCCATCTCGTCGTTACTCTTGAGATTAGCGCTAGAATCATCTCCTTGATGAAACTCTGACGCTGTCATCTTTACTTGTCCGGTGACACACATACTGTTCACGGCGTTTAGCGCCGCTGGTCCTCCGGTCGCCGCTATGTACTGTTGCACTATATATTTCGCCGTCGAAGCTTGCTGCAATCAAATAATTAGTGAGATTGATTAGATCATCGCCTTAGATCGATTGCATCAGATTCCAGTGTGAGGAATGGTATTGAATAACTTACGATGGAACAATCTTTGACGGGCTTATGAACAGAGTGGCCAACTTGAACCTGGAGAGGTATAAGAGGCGATCCAACAAGATAGAGAAGAAAACGAAGCTCGTTGATACGAGCAGCGATCAGCGGTTGCGACCATTTATCGGATGTTTGAGCTTTCATCCATGTCAGCATATTCTGCCACCTCAATGCAACGTTATTGCCCATACCGGAAAACATCTCCTCCGGTATCGGAACTTCCAAAACCGTCTCCAAACCATCGTCTTTGTCTATGTTCGGACACAACTTCCTCATACACTTTCCACTCCTTCGATTTCTTCTGTTCTTATGTTTTTCTTTTGTTCTATGGGCGATGGATTGAATAAAACCTACAAATGGTTCGAAGATTGTCAGCACGCCTGTGTTTCATGAAACCTCTTCTTGTGTTTTTTTTTCTTCTTCTTTTTATTTTGTTTTGGGTCAAATGATGATTCGAAACCTTGTTTTCGTTCATGTTTAGTTGTTTTTTAAGGTCTTCCAGTTGATTATTGTGGTTCTCCTTTGTTTTAGGCTATTTTAATTGGAATTTCGTTTAGGCTCTTCTATTATTTCGTCTTTAATTAGCCTTGTGTTCTTCATAGTAACACATGCGATACACAACTAATATGCATGTCATGCCATTACATCGGATCAATTTTGAAAAATAGACTGTTGATAAGGATAACTAACATATGTATGGCGGTCATCCCATGAAAATCAAATGCATCTAAATTTTGTTGTCTGCATTTCTTTATCTAATGGGTAGACACTTTTTGTGGCTTGTTTTTTTTTTTCTTGTGAGAATTGAGGGAACAAAATTATATTTTCATTTTTATATATAGATATTTCCTAATTTTATGCTGTTCAAAGAGGGTTTGTTTGGTCTTGGGTTGCCCTCTTCTTTTGGATTCGTATAATAAATTTATAACATAAGTCTTCAATACTAAATATGCAATTATTTCATACTTCAGTGTAACATCACTAGCTACTCATGTGTCCATTTTTGGACAAACAATTTGAACCATATAAAATAAAACTTTAATAAATCAATGTGTGGTAACTCGAACATAACTTCCATGGGGGCTACTCATTAAAAACCAGAGTCAGCCTTGTCCTTTTCAATAATTGGTCCAACCCAAATATCACAGACAATAGCAGTTTCAAACAAAATGAAAACAGATCAAATCAATAATTACCAGACATGCATATAACTAGCAAACATTTCGAATTTTACATGCATAGACAGGCAGCCCCTAGATTATTGATGGACTGGGTACAGAGAATACGGCCCAACAAGACTATTGATCGTGGATAATTTACTTTATATTAAGAACAATCTATTTCTTTTTGCTGGAGTTCGAATAAAACTCATTTCATCAGTTCTGGATAAGTTGTAGTCAATGTGTACGGAGAAAGTGAATCAAACTATTTAGTTAAAAGCTTAAACTAATACTTACCAAGATCATCCAACAACAATACAAGATTATTAAAAACGAAAATGATAATGCGCTTATTTAGATTATTGGATACTAGTGGTTGGAACTGTTTTTTGGACCATATGCTAAGGAATTTGTAAGCTGGCAGAATAGTGTGTTTATGGAGGGACCCATGTCAGCCTAAATAATTCTTCCTTTGAAACTAACAAGAAAAAGCAATAAAAAGGGACCCAGATGAATTTATCTATATGTTTGTAAAGTCAAATGCTATTTCTAATGGACGTTTGTATAAAAGAAACTAGCTTTTTACAAATTTTGAAATCAAATCTTAATACTAGTACTTTTTGTTTTTCAACACGACAACCCATCTAATGCAAAATTACAAATAACAAGCAAAGGTAATCTTATAAATACCATATAATCGGGATTAAGTTTCACCTTCTTCTAACTACAATAATTGTAGTTTAAACATTTTAATGTCTAATACCAAACCCTTATTTTTATTATCTAAATTCAACCATAGTATAGTGTCTTTGCATTCTGTTAATTCAATTACTACATGCAAAATGGCAACTGTAAAAGCAATGCCTGGAAAATATATTTTATTTGTTTCATCTAACGTGATACCTCTATTTACTCGTTAGTAGTTTTAGCAGAACTCGTTTGATAATGACAAGAAAAAATCTCATGTTTGTTTTCTTATATGTTTGCATGACATTAGAAAATAGATTAATAATTTTTCCAACCGTAACTATTTTCTTATTAATGGAAAACGTTAAGGGGTGTGGCGGTGTACAGTACGCAGAAATCCAAGCTGGTCTGTGTTTTTTTCCCACCTGTCGTCGTCATGTTTATCCAACGGACGCAATGCAGATAAAGAAAAACACGTGTCAGCATCTGAGCATCTTAACCGCATACAAGGCAAAAAAACGTTAAAAAGCTAAACGAATAATACCAAAAGGTCAAAGTCAACAAAATCAGACGAACACTGCATTAAATGGGGATATATAGTTTCGTTAATCAGAAGTACCAAGAAGAACAAAACAAAATGCGATTATAAACATTCTGCTACACGACAAAATCCACGGTAAAATTAGTTAAATTATTTTATTTAGTTTTGTGGAGTTGTTATTCGTTCAACAACGAAATTGGAAATTATTTTACTGAGGTTGGGTCCGACAACGCGACGGTAATACCTCCTTTGTCTCCGGCTTAAGACAGTGACAGTCATATTTCACTCGTTTTCTCATAAATATCGAGTTCTATTTATCTTTGTCTATTACACCATCATTACAAAACTATAATAAATCTAACTCACATTACATTTTACTTTTTTAAAGAAGTTATAAGAGTAATTTTATTCTAATCTTATAATTTATAGAATCACAATGAATATCTTTCTTCTAAAAAACTATCTGATAAGTTTATTTGTTTTAGAGATATATAGTTGAATGATCATTCATTGTAAATTGTGTTATTTAACATATATAACTATGGACACATAACTTTTTCTTTTTTCTAATAAGCACTATTATTTATCTGCATCAATTTTTAAGCTTAAAATTTTGTCTGTCATATTTTTGTTAAAACCAATATATGTAATATAATTACATCTTCTTAGAACAAAGCTCAGATTATAATGCAAAACTTTTTGTAGAGGATAATTGATGACCAGGAGAGGTGACTAATCCATTGTGCCAAAAAATGTTCGCTTAATTTTGAAAAAATAGTAAAATAAACTATCTTCAAAATATAAGCAGTATTCTAACTAGTAATCTGGTCTGTTTTTTTCACACAATAACATCACATTGAAAAAGAAAAATGAATGAAAAGTACTAGAAATTTGCTGGTCATCCATGAAATTAAATAGTTGGTCAGTTGATTACGTAACATGTACAATAAAAATAATAATAAAAACCTGATATTGCATTCATTGGGCACTGCATAAATTCACATGCCATTTTTCTCAGTACACCTTCGTCTATGATTTTGTCTTTTTGATAAAAAAGGTGAAAATATTATTACTTACTTTTTTACTCCTCAGACTCGATGCTTTATTTTTTACACCAATTTTTTAAAAATAAAAAAATCGAACAGAAGAAGAAGAGGTGGAGGATATTTAATTTAAGTTAATAAACTATCTTGCATGGGAATCCAAAAATCAGATTTAGATACTTGGAACTTGAAAGTCGACACAATTATAAAAAAATTGTTGGTAAAAATGTTTTTTAAAAAATGCTGAAAAGTTGAGAAGAAAAATAGTATAATTGTCCCCAAAGAGAGAGAAAAGAAGAAGAAGGCTCCTTTGTCTCGGACAAACCAAAGAATAGAAAAGATAAAACTGAAGCTTTCACACAAAGTCTCACAAGCCGCCTTATTTTTCTTTGGTGAGAAAGAAAGGATCAAAACCACTTTTTTTGTTTTCTTTCAGGAAGAAGCCGGAAGTACTCTCATCTCCGGTGGAATCTCACCCGTTGGATCAGATCGGTGAAGTGTGTGGAGAGAATTCTGGGATAAATGATTAGGAGATTTCTTGGGTAAAGAAGTTTTGATATTTTTTTTTTTTTTAAATATTTTGGGGGAAGAGAGGTTAGAGAGAGTTATCAGAAAAGTTTGGTGGCGGAAAGGGAAAAAAGAGGTTTTTACGAAAAGCAGATTGACTGGTAGCTCAAGGAGAGAGAGAGAGAGAGTAAACAGAGTAGAAGGGGGGGGGAGAGAGAGAGAAGGAAAAGCAGATGATAAACCCTAGATTGAGCTGAGATTTGCCTTTTTGTGTTAAAATCTGTGAGGGAAAAAAAGGTCAAATTTTGTGACTTTGCACATGCCGGTCGATATAGATAATTCCTCCACTGTTTCCGGCGATGCAAGCGTCTCGTCGACCGGAAACCAAAACCCACCTCCGAAACCCGCCGGGAAGAAGAAACGGAATCTCCCCGGAATGCCTGGTACTTTGCAAAAATCGAAACTTTTTTGGTGTTTAGTTTCAAGTTCTGTTTCGGTTTCACTGATTTTGTTTTTGTTTTGTCTTTTGTTGTCTCTTTGGGGTTAAAAATCAGATCCAGACGCGGAAGTGATAGCTTTGTCACCTAAAACGCTTATGGCAACAAACCGATTCGTCTGCGAAATCTGTAGCAAAGGGTTTCAACGAGACCAGAATCTCCAGCTTCACCGTCGTGGTCACAACCTACCTTGGAAACTTCGACAGAGATCGAGTAAAGAAGTTAGGAAGAAAGTCTATGTTTGTCCAGTGGCAGGCTGTGTTCATCACGACCCCTCACGTGCTCTTGGAGATCTCACTGGAATCAAGAAACACTTTTGTCGGAAACACGGCGAGAAGAAATGGAAGTGCGACAAATGCTCGAAGAAGTATGCTGTTCAGTCAGATTGGAAAGCTCATTCCAAAATTTGCGGTACCAAAGAGTATAGATGCGATTGTGGAACTCTGTTTTCTAGGTCCGATTTGAGATTTTATATTTTTATACAAAAGTTTTGATCTTTCGTCTGAATTATATTAACTTGTGGATTGGGTTTTGTTGCAGGAGAGATAGCTTCATAACGCACAGAGCTTTCTGTGATGCGTTGGCCGAGGAGAGTGCCAAGAATCATACGCAATGCAAGAAACTTTACCCAGAAACTGTCATAAGGAAGAACCACCCAGAACCTGAGTTGAAATCTCCAGGCGCCGTCGATTCTCACCCGGTTACTCCTCCGCCACCTCATTCTCCGCCGTCGGTTGCTCTAGCTCCGGCACCTGCTATGTCGGCTGAGACTGAGCCTGCCAAAATAGTATCTTCCTCGGTTTTGCCGATTCGGAATTCGTCAGGTACATCAATACAAACTCTCTGGCTTGATGTAAAAATTTGGCAATATTGGATCGACTTTTGTCGCCACATGAACAGTTTCCAAATCCACACGTATCTAACCGAAACAGGAACAACTTCAAGAAAATCTAAATTGTAATGTTTGGTGATCTTGGAGTTTAGTTGGTTTTGTCTGTAGCGCCGTTTTATTTCTGATCGTTTAAAAATCAAATCTTATTCGTCGTCTTTCCATTAGCGAATTCCATAACATAAAATAAATAAATAAACTCACAACTGATTCTGCATCTTTTCAAGTTTATACATTTATTTGATCAAACTTTATGTTAATTACTCATCACTTCCTTTCTCTGTTTGCAGAGTCTCCACAAAACAACCCTCCTGAAGCCATCATCGAGGAAGCTCCAAGAACGATAGGTTTCAATGTGAGCCCATCAGGTCTAAGTAATGATCACAGTAACAACAACGGTGTATACCCAGGCTTGTTTGCATCATCGACAGCTTCGCCTAGTTTATATGCTTCCTCAACTCCTTCCCAAAGTCTATTCGCACCATCTTCCTCAATGGAACCCATCTCTCTCTGTCTCTCGACGAATCCTTCATTGTTCGGACCAACTATACAAGATCCACCTCATTTCCTAACCCCTCTTCCTCCTCAACCAGCAATGTCAGCAACCGCATTGCTCCAGAAAGCTGCCCAAATGGGTTCCACGGGCTCAGGAGGATCTTTGCTTCGCGGGCTAGGCATAGTGTCAACTACTTCGTCATCTATGGAACTTAGCAATCACGATGCGGCGTCCTTAGCTCCTGGTCTTGGCCTGGGACTACCTTGTAGCAGCGGTGGTAGCGGATCGGGTCTCAAAGAGCTCATGATGGGGAACTCTTCTGTGTTTGGTCCGAAACAGACGACACTTGACTTCCTCGGATTGGGAAGAGCTGTCGGCAACGGCGGTAATCCCGGTGGCGGATTGTCTGCTCTGTTAACTTCGATCGGAGGTGGCGGTGGAATCGATGTGTTTGGGACTGGGGAGTTTTCAGGCAAAGACATTGGTAGAAGTTCGTAAGAGAGACAAAGACATGAAAGTAGAAGAACAGTGTAGTATATAGTTTTTAAGTATGTATCAGGTTTAGATCTTTTGGTATCTTTGTTGTAGTGAAAGCTTTAGTGTTATTACCCAAGTGGGTTTTTATCATAAAAGTACATAAAGCTTCTAGCTAGCAGAAACAACAACTTAATGAATATTTTTTTTTTTTTGTCGTCTATAAAATTTTATCATATACGTATGTTTTGTGGGTTTTAATTCGAGTTAGCAGATTTCAAACTCAGGATTAAAATTGACGATAGCGACTCTGATGGTGATGAATTGATGATGACAAATCATTGGGGTTTGAAGTTTCCATAATTAGTGTGTTGCTTGGAGTCTTAAAACGCTGAATCGGAATTTTGCATTAATGGAAAAAATGAGTAGATGAGGTCGACTAGACTTGTCACAAAAGTACCCTTTTATGTTTTGGAAGGTAAGATATTTATTAAAAAAAATACTTTCGAAACTAAAATGTCTAATTACAGCCAGATAATTCGAAATATACCAATCGACTTGATCAGTGGATTTGATTGGAGAATCGACCAAAGATTTTTGATTTTGATGTTTCAAACGCATCTTAGGTCCCATAATAGTGATGGAATTATCATAATGACAACTCAACCCAAAAAGGCGCGCTGTCTCCCCCCCCCCCCCCCCCCCCNTTCTTTTGGAGATTAGACATCACAACATAGATAATTTTACACATATCATATTCAAAGGATTAATCTACGTAATGACACACTGTTATAGAAATCACTTATATTAAAAAATGGATTTAAATGGTTAGTGGGACAAATGGAGTTCCAGTTTGTTTCTTGTAGCCAAATTTCTCTTAAAATTCTGAACTAAAAATATCAATTACTAATTGGAAAGTTGAAAGCCTATTGGCTAACAGGTGATATAGCCCATAAATATTTAAAGCCCATTAACAAGAAGACCAAGTTTTTAAAGTTCTCAAAGCTATTACTATTGGGCCACAGACATCGAATCTACGGAACCTTTTTGATAGAAAAAAACACGTTTTTGGCTCTACATATTCTCGAAAGACCAACTAACACCCGAACGAAACAGAATTCCGATTTTGCCCTCAACGGCTGATGAAATTTACACAAGAGTAAGCGGCTGCAGGTTGGTAACAACTAACAAGGAGCTTTTGATATTTTTCTCCTTTTATGTGGTTTTCACTTCTCCAATCGTGAAACCTAATTCCTTCGACGAGAGACGAACAAACCAACAATATTCCCTGAAGAGTGAAGAATCCGGTAATAATTTTAATTTAATTTAATATAATCTCTGTCTAAGGGTTCGTTGTGATTGGTGTAGCTTCGTTGAGTTATGATAAAAACCTTTCCTTTTTTATGTATTGAGAGTATAGGCTCTAAGGTTAATGTGTGGTTTCTAGGTTGTTAGTGTAATCCTCACAGACAGTGTATAATATATTGACTGCTTTTTGTTTCTTTATTCAGATGTCAGCGACTGCTCTCTCAAGATTAAACCCTGTTTCTCAATTTGGGTTTCAAAGAATCGTTGCTGGGAAAAGTAAGAGCTTCTTCTCCATTTCCGGTCAAAGGAGACTGCTTTCTGATTGCTCTCGGTTTACTCTATCCGGAAGGAGACGAGCCATGGCTACTTCTGGCTCTTTGCCAGTGTTTGGGGACGCTTGTTTGGATGATTTGTTTACGACTTGTGCAAATGGTTTAGACTTCACTAAGAAGCGTTCAACTGGTGGTGGTGTTGGCTTCTTCTCTGCTGATTGTCCTGTTGGTAACATGAGGCTTGGGAAGAGAGAGCAGTTGAAGAACCGTTTGGTCTGTCGTTATTCTGTCATTGATCCACTCGAGAAGACTCGTGCACTCTTTGGGGCTTTCTCCAAGAGTATTCATACATCATCATCATCCTCTTCTGCTTGTTCCTCTGTAGGACCGGCTCATGAGCTCTCTAGCTCTCAAGACTCTGAGCTTTCTGGTTCACCACCAACTACTACTTCATCTCTTAAGTAAGTTTCTTCAATCTTTTCTAAATCTTTTTTTTTGTTACCAAGAGGGAAAAAAACGAATTCGGAGTTTTGAGTTATATGATGTATTTTGAGCAGGTGTCTGAAGCTAGTGTCTGGTTCGTATTATCTCCCACATCCTGAAAAAGAAGCTACTGGTGGAGAAGACGCTCACTTTATCTGCGAGGAAGAACAAGCTATTGGAGTTGCTGATGGAGTTGGCGGTTGGGCAGAAGTTGGTATCAATGCTGGATTGTTTTCTCGTGAACTAATGTCTTACTCGGTATCAGCGATTCGAGAACAGGCTAAGGGTTCTTCTATTGACCCGTTAATGGTGTTAGAGAAAGCACATTCTCAAACCAGAGCCAAAGGTTCGTCCACGGCTTGTATCATCGCTTTGACAGAGAAGGTAGTTTTGCTTGCGAGTGAACAAAAACCGAATTTTTATTTTTCTAGGTGCTTTCTGTTTGACATGTTTTCTTCTTTCAGGGATTACACGCTATCAATCTCGGAGACAGTGGGTTCACGGTGGTTAGAGATGGGACCACGGTGTTTCAGTCACCGGTTCAGCAGCACGGATTCAACTTTACTTATCAATTAGAGAGTGGAAACGGTGGCGATATGCCTCACTCCGGTCAGGTCTGTTCTTCTGAAGTCTTAATAAGACTGCAAACTGCTTTAACCACATTTCTCAGTTGTTGGATTTGGTTTGGTTTAAACGGACTGAATAAGACTGCAAACTGCTTTAACCACATTTCTCAGTTGTTGGATTTGGTTCGGTTTAAACGGACTGAATAAGACTCTAACTGGTGAGTATTTGAATTAGGTTTTCATGATTGATGTCGAGTCTGGAGATGTGATTGTGGCGGGAACTGATGGTGTGTATGATAATCTATACAACGAAGAGATCACAGGTGTGGTGGTTAGTTCGGTTAGGGCTGGATTAGACCCGAAAGCTACAGCGCAGAAGATTGCGGATTTGGCACGTGCGAGAGCAGTCGACAAAAAACGGCAGAGTCCTTTCGCAGCCGCGGCTCAGGAGGCTGGCTTCAGGTTTTACGGAGGAAAGCTTGATGACATCACCGCCGTCGTCTCTTACGTAACAGCAGCTTAAGACGAATCCCGCCAAGATCGGTCTTTTTTGTTTTTGTTTTAAATTTTGTAACGGTAATAACTGAGCCCACACCACAAGATCATAAATTTATGTGTACTAGTTTCACGGAATCCGAATTATTTTGTCCATCACTTATCATTCAAATCTGATGATATGTTTGATTGGTATAGCTGCGTTGGTTATGTATGTAAAAGCACAGGAAAAATGTCTGCAAATTAGGATTGTCAGCAATAAAACTCCTCTAATTTTGACAAACTAATTTGTTTGCGTATATAAAATTTCAACATAATATCTCTCGAAATAACAAACCAAGAGGTAAAAAACGAAGCCTGACGAAATATGTTCAAATTTTCTTTCTTTCTAATCTATCACTATACCTTCCTTCTACTTACTCTCACTTGGAAATACAATCTCTGAAGATCTTGAGAAACGGAACGATCATATTCAGCACTTTACTTTTCTTCTTCTTCTTCTTCGTCATCATCTTCAGCCCGGGACAGTCACAGACAACACGTTCCTGAACGAAATTGATTGTTGAATCCTCAGTAGCTACATTGGCGGACAAAGCAGCATCATCCGGACATAAGCTTCTAAGCAACTGTATTAGTGAAACTGTAATCTCTTTGAACTCGGGACGAGCCTTAGGATCCGCTGCCCAGCATGCTTCAATGATAGAAGCAACTTCTTTTGGAAGACTATCAAGACTTGGTCTCTGGTTCTGACGAAAGCAAAAGATGATCAATTTCACGTTCAAGTGATTTTGAGCTTTAAAGGCGTGGCTTACTTACTTTACTGGCAGCATAAGCTACGAAGATGTTGTTCTTTCCTTTGAATGGGGTTTTGTTGGTAAGCAACTCCCAGAAGACAATAGCGAAGCTGTACACATCCACCTTATGATCATAGTGTTTCTTTTCGCCAACTCGAAGCGCCTCATGGCTGAATAACTGAGAAAGGAATCAAATATCTTTGTAATACCAAATGGATAGATTGAAATCTATTTATGGAACAGTTTTATTTGAAACAATCACCTCAGGAGCCATCCATCTATAGGTACCAGCTTCGCAGGTCATGAAACCTTTAATTTCCTCTCTAGCAAGTCCAAAATCAGCCAACTTTACATGTTTATGATCCCCTGTTAAAAGCATATTACCTGCACAGAACCATACTTGTTCAGTTCAAAAACTTGATTCCTCTTCAGGTTATATTGCAATTTAAGTAAATGAATCATTTTACTCGGTTTCAAATCACGGTGAATGATGCCATTTGCATTCAAGAACTCCATTCCACGAGCAATATCCAAGGCAAAGCTAATCGAGAGCTTCAAATCAAGAGGCTTTGGACGAGTACTCAACATAAACTTGTGAAGAGTATTGCCTTCCATGAGTTCAGTAATTATCATCAACTTCGGTTGTATGCAGGCCCCAATAAACTGTCATCAAAATGATCTCAGCTGACAAAACACTGCGGGTTTACCAACAACCTAGGGCATAAAGGTAACATATATGAAGATATCCATTACCTGCACAATGTTTTCATGTTTAATCTTGGAGAGCAACAGAACCTCCCTCTGAAACTTTCTCTTCTGCACAATGCTAACAGCAGATGCTTTTTCAGGCTGGAATATCTTCACTGAGACCGGGTTAATATTCCTGAACCTATAATCATCCGTAGAAAAATGTTCTTTAGCCCAATATGTATATTCAACAACTATGCTGTAAAAAAAAGAAAGATTTCACCTTGGATCAGACACAAGATTCCTAGTCAATAAAACAATAAATAAACTAAACACTTGATGGAGTACTTACTAAGCTACCAGAAACTCTGTTCTTATGACACTGATGAAGATTGTAATTCATGGTTTCTCTGTAAGATTTATCCCGAAACATGGAACACTAAAGCTTTAGACTACATAACACTTACTCCTACCTTTCCCATCTCATACCATTGATCTATTCAATCAAAAATTCTAAGAGAAACTTCAGAGTAACAAAACCCTTGTCCATTCAGAATTGCCGCAGGTTTAACATAAATCACGGAAGAAACAATCTTTGCCAGAAAACCTAAGCAGAGATCCCAAAACTTCACCAAAAATTCAAACTGCAGATCGCTTCAATCGGCAATAAACCCTGGAACCTATACTCTTACCACAGGTTTAAAGGCTCGAGATTTTTTGTAGAGACTAACATATATCAACAACCCAGAACGATGATCAAGCAAAACAAACAGCGAAATCAAGAAAGGGAAACCAAAAATCGCATCTTCATGAAAATAAGCAAAAGGAATGGAGAAAACGCAAAACCCACAGTCCTTTGTAGACTTTTGAAGACGAGCCTTCGCCGATAAGTTCCCCTACAGAAACGTCTTTGGCGTCGACGAGAAAGTCGGTGCTGATGGTGAAAGTGAATTGATCGTCGGAATCGAGGTCTGAGTAGTCGTCCGATTCCGATTCAAACGGCTTGAGACCATTTGAGGACATGAGAAATGGGTAATTTGGGTGAAGCGTTTTCTCCGCCGAAATCTCTGTTGCTTCCTCCATTGACGGAGCTCGTTGGTACCCGCGAGGCCTCATTCTCAAGTGAGCGACCAAGACGAGAGAGAGAGAGATAGAGAGATAGAGAGAGATAGTATAAGTGGTGACGCTGCGTATTTATATACCCGATTTGTTTTGGGGTCTTTCTGTAAATGCTATATAAATCGGGGACCTTTTCTGTAATGTTTGTTTTTTCAAAAAGAGAACGGGAGGGAAAACAAGGGAAAGTTTATAATAACCTTCTATTTTGTAATATCCGTGTTTATAACTCTCTTAAACGAATCTTGTTGACACAAAAATAAATAAAACTTACTTGTAAATGAAGAGTAATTGATAAATGAACACGGCGGATTTTCTTTCTTCTGTTCTTTTTCAAATGGTGGTTTATTTGATAAATTAATCCATGATTATTTCGTGCAATCTCCAGTTTTAATAAGAACTTTATCTGGTTAGAAAGAAAAAAGAAACTTTATCTATACAGGATTTGTGATATAATTGGAAATAACTTATAAGTAATGAAATCAGGAGTTTCTGTTTCAGCTGCATATAAAACCAATTTGGCAACTATATATTTTATTGTATATCTAATATCTATAACAATGACAAACAGGTTCCCTATACTTTATATGGAATCATCTCTTAATGATGTATATTAGCAATTATATTACTTTTGAATCAGAATATACATGTGGAATTTTAGAGGGGGTAGAAAAAAATAGAGAGAGTGAAAACAACTTATATATTAAAATAAAAGATTTAAAACACTGCATTTACAATAGGTTGACCAACATCTATTTCTACATTAATTTAGAACATGCTTTTTATCCATAGACTCCAAATATTTAGTTGTTAAAATTACACATACAAACCATCCCAATACTCCATGTTCTGTAAATAATTATTATCCAACATGTAAAATGGGATGTTGTAATTAGTATCCGGGGCAAACTCGAAGTCAATTGGTGCATCGTTGGCTTCAACAGAAAGCGATGAACTCGAACTGTGTGTTGACGTTTCTTGGGCAAGTCGTTCCGAGAGTTTTCGAATTTCATTTTGAGCTTCACTCAATTGTTCCGTCAGTTTTAGTACCTGGAAAATAAATTAAAGTTTTAGTAACAAATTAAAGTTTTATCTCTTTCATTATCCATTTATCCATCTAACTTATAATTATGGTAATAAATTTGCATCAAATCAAACGGGGATATTTCTAGCATGTCAGCCCAAATGCAGAAAAAGGTTTATACGTGGCATTAACTCAATGGTAAGTCCAAATGGGCTATCATGAGCCCAACTGAGGTTGTACGGACGGAATAACTTTTTTAAACGTTGGATAAGAAAAAAGATGACAAACTATCCACTCATGTCGTGGGCCCCTAGTCTCCTAAGTCCTAAGCCTACCGGATTGAAATATGCTTATACTGGTTATAAAATTCGATTTGATTAAACTTCCGATATGCCTAAATATTTAACAATATTAATTATCCAATAGCTACGTATGATATATAGTTATGAAGACTAATTATCATAAGTAATTCAAGAATATCCGAACATGGTAAAAATTATTCATCTTTTAAAAACAAAAATCAACACGAAATTTGGCAAAAAAAACCATTTAAGTTTCTCTGTTTTGTAATAATGAAGATTAAAAATTACACCTGAGACTCGAGCTGACATTGGCCGAGGACGACGGTGTCGTGTTGGCTTTTGAGTTTGGCGTACTCTTCCTCGAGTTTCTTGTTCTTCCACCGTGCACGGCGGTTCTGGAACCAAACAGCCACCTGTCTCGGGTCAAGACCTAACTCTCCGGCGATCTTCTCTTTCCTCCCTGACTCAAGCTTGTGCTCGTTCTCGAAGCTATACTCGAGCATATTCACTTGCTCATCGGTCAACTTCCTCTTCCTCAACATCACTCCTATCGCCGCCATGTCATCTTCGCTGGGGGATGACGACCCTTTGCTCCTCCTCTTCCTCCGCCGCTTCACCGGCTTTGATCCTTCGCCTGATGATGATCCATCGATCTGGTTTGCGATGATGCACTGGCTATGGGTTTGGGTCGTGTAGGGGTACACTTGAGTGCCTAGCACCGTTTGATCCATTCTCTCTCTCTATCTCTTTTTCTCTCTCTCTATCTCTTTCTCTCTCTGATTTTCAGACAAGAGTTGCTGTTTCTCTGACTATGTTTGAAGGAGAGTGATAAAATAGGATATATGACTTTGGTGAAGTTGAGAGTCCTACGAGATGCTTTTTATAAGCTGGAAGATTGTGACCTTATTCTTGGGTTCTCTTTCCCTTTATTTACACTAATGCCATCTGTTTTTTATTTATTTATTTTTGCTAGGACGGTACATTAAATTTAAAATGGTTGTGTGAGTATGATGATATACAGTTATACACATTCATGTATGCATGTGAGCATAATACAAATACAGGTTCAGTAATGGAGATATTCTTAGTTCGATATATGCTACATTGAGAACCAGTTTATTGAATTGGTAAATAACTTATCAAATTCTATACATATGTCTGTTGTAGCATTTCTAGAATTGTCTTTGTGTTCGAGAAATTTCAACAGATTTTTTTTTTTTTGTTAACATTTTTTTTTAACGTAGGTACATTTTTTTATTTTGGTTATGACTTATGATAATAAAATAAAAGCTTCGTGCACGTTAGACAGTTTTAGAGGAAGAAAAAAATATTTCCGCATTTCATCATAATTTGCATTTTAACGAAAGTAGTAATGAATGAGGTGGCTGACTATTGTGGACAAGAGACGTGGTGTGGATCCCGAAGGCGACCAAATTCAGGAGTAAGCAAACAAGTGATCCGATTGTATGTGGATAACTATTGGATATTAATGTTTTGTTTAATTTGATTTGTGTGTATGCAAACTGTCTTTGTCTTTGGTTGTCTTATTTAATTTATACTGTTAATTAGTCAATTTTATAGGGTGTTTTTTTCTTTGTTTTCGGAGCTCGAGACCACTCATTTCCATTTGAAAAGCAATGTGCTCCTCCTTTTTCCGTTTTCCCTACTGCTTATTATTTTACACTAGTGTAGTGACTATAAGTCTATAACCACGAATCTTCCAGAATTTTCTTTCTTTATTTTTTTGGAAAACCATTCTCTATTTTTCCTAATCAGTAGTGTTATAATAATATTCCATCGTGCGATTAACTGAACATGACCTCCTTTGCGTTGTACGTATGCGGAACATTATAAAAGCTCTTCTTTTTATCAGGTAAACAGAATTTCTTCAGCCATGAAATATCACGTAACACCGAAAAGGAAAAAATACATAGAATCATGTCACCTCAAAGATAGAAATCCACTAATAAGTTTCACGCAAACAAAACGACTTATGTATGATGTATCATCGATCGACGTTAAAGGTATGCTTAACGTTCGGTCATATATTGTAAATTAACTCAATGTACGGTGAAAGAAAAAAAGACATCCAAAGAGGAAAACGCACATTATAAGCTAATACAAATTCACCCAAGGCTTTGCGAATTGGTAGCTTTTAACATGCTTGAGCCTGATTTGTAAAGGTTTCAACCCCAAATCCGTTATAAAGTATATATGCTGTGAGAAAAAATTTGACATGATTGGAGGTTTTAAATAGTATATGTTGTTAAAAAGAAAAGAAATAGTAGTCTATACTTTCATTATAAAAAAATGGACACTTGGTAAAAAATAGTATAAAGGTTACATAATATGCTTTTTTAGGTGTGTAATGCGTAGGAACGAGGAAACGAACAGGGATCATAGGAAGGTATATAATTAGGAAAGAAATAAATAGTTCGAACAGAAAGAAAAGGAAAATGTATTCCGACATTGAGTGACGGCTACGCACGTGAGGTTCACGTGGCCTTCAAATGGAGACGAGGATAAAATTCAAGTTATCTACTGCACCTTCGTTGCAGGGTAAAACAAAATATAGAGATAATCAAAGTGTTAAACTGTTTCACGTAACTCTGAATATTTATTCCAGTTTTTACCAGAAAACGACTTGAAGGTAAGAGAGTAAAGATGTACTAGTTAGACCAAATGGATCAAATAAAACTAATTCTTTACATCAAATAAAAACATATTGTCTCGGTATCTTTATAATCATCTCTTCGTCTTATCAAAAGAAAAAGAATCTTATCAAAAATATAACCATCTCGCCTTTAGTGTTTTGAATTCAGTTTTATCAGATTTTCGGGTAAAATAAGTTGAATTTCCTTCATCCAATTAGAACATGAAACCGATAAAAGTTCTTTTAGTTGTATGTCCCCCCCACAGCTTTCTCACAATTAGAGGAAGACACATCATACAACTCACATATGTTAAAGTTTTCTTTCCCAGGCGTACAAATATTTATATAAATGGTGTGCACTGTCGGGCCATCATTTTGTCTCTTACAAGTTATAACGTCGCATTCTCAAATTTGATGCACTTAGTGTAGATTTATATCTCAAACTCAAACGTGTTTCATCTTGGATAATTAAAACTTAGTTTCGTGAAAGAACAGTATTTGTTGTATGTGGAAGCACAAGTGTGTCCATGTACCTAATAAATATTAAATAGTATGGTATGGATTTTAGAAATGAGATAATATAAGAGGTATAACCGGAAAATTGCAACTACTTTAATCTCGTTATTTGAAGATTGATAATATGTTGGAAAGGAATCGAGTTTTGGTTTTTGTTACGTGTTTCGCATTTGCATAAAATAAACACTAGTATTTAAATGTAAATAAGTAAAAAGATTTATGACGAAGGAAGGAAAGTGGTGACAAAGACAAGTTCCACGCAAGTGAATGAGTGATGGAAAGTTAAGAGGTCACATGGGCATGCTTTCTTATTGGGTTACGTGTCGTCTCCCCGATACTCCTTTTTCTTTGGACCACGCTTCTCCTTCTGCCACGTGTCCTCTCACCTTCCCTCCTTCTCCGGGCCTCTCCTTTCTTCAGATTCCATCCTTGACTTACCGTTTCCATTTCGTTATCTTATATTTTTAATCCAACATAATTGAATTGGCTATATTGATCAGTTATTTATTTATTAGATACTGTAATATCTTTCACCTATGGTAAGAAAAAAAAAATCTGAAAATTACACTAGCATATGTATATATAGAACACAAATGAAATGTAAAGAGCGTTTACGAGGAATAACTACATATCTTTTTTTTTTTTCCTTTTGGAAATCAATCCGGTTGTTATGCCATATCCAAAATATCTAAAAAGAACGTATGGTTGGTGAATTTTGCTCTCTTGATATTCCATCGTTTGATTTCAAAAGTTTCCTTTTATATATAATACTAGCAGAGTTATTAAAAAAACGGTAGAAAATACCTTTAAAGTTGAAACAAAAGAAAATCCAGTCCACCATTCTTATGTATGTTTGATATAACTATGTTAATCGCTAATCACATTGGATAACGACATGCTTTCTGCATCACTGTCTCACCAACACTGAATTCGATTATATATGTCTTGAAAAGCACCCAAAAAGGAAGAGCTACATGCACCAGATTGGATTTGTATTCTATTAAGTCTTAACCATTAAGCGATATGTGTGGTCTTATATAGACTTTAAGTGGGTAGATATGTGGTTAGTTTAAGTTAGTTTAATGGCATGTGTAATGTATGGATCGTTTAAAATTTATATAGATGTGGATAAGATCTGGAGTTTGCGTAGGTATGTTTACCCTTGGTCTTAATATGGGATTCAAGACAAAAGTTTAATAAATGTGAGATAGGAATTCAAACCGAAGCACTAATGTCAAACTCTAGTTTGAAAGTAACGATAGAATCGCAGAGTCGTTAATTAGGGTTTATTTTTAATCTTAGTAGAGGTATACATTTATAGGAAACAAAAGAGAGAAAAATAATAGTAATGTAATACTAATTAAATGCGAAAAAGATGCGCATATGGCACGGGATAGATTCCTTTTTTCATATGCTTTTGAGTTGGGACTTACGATTTATTTGTCCTTTTTATTTTTTAATTAGATATACTGTTTGTTTAATTAAACTATTCCGAATTAATTATCACTAAAGCAAAATGATTAAAAGAATTAAATGTCATGTTTATCCCAACATTTGCCTTCCTTGTTTCCCGTACTTCCAACTCTCTCAATGCTTTGCGTAACAGGTAGACAATTGGGTAGAAAGATTCCATACGTTTTTGCTTTCTTTTGATTAATCAAAACTTTATCTATCAATTAATCAATACGTTCGTACTATAATTATCCTATTATATTCTGACTGTGCTGGCGACTGATTAGTACTAGTATAAACTTATTCGGCAAGAGTATTTTGAGGCAAATGCTGTAGGGGTGAACAACTTAATCTTAAATATCCAAAATATGATGATATACAAGATTCGATCTGTAGTTTGGGATCAATTAACTAATTTTTAGATCATTTCAGATCCGTCCTTGTTAATAGTAAATACTAAAATCAATGTGATGCTTCAACAATCGTTTAAGCAAAAATAGTCGATAATTGCATGAAATAAATCCGAATGTCACTTATTTAAATCTCTTTTATAAAGAATCGCTGAAAATTGACCAGTACTGACCCCTAAGTTACGCCATGATTTAGGGGATTGTTTAATACTAGTAATTAGTCCCCGATCGATGTAAACTTATCGGAAACCCAAGGAATACTTTGGACTGATTTGGTTAAAAGTTAAAATTATCCAATTAAATAATAACCGAGTCTCGGTTAAAAACGTCAAAGTTAACCAACTCCACTGTTACTAGATATATAATTAGTTGGATCTTTAAAGAGACAAAATACGGGTAAACGAAGTCAGATTTGGACGCTTTGTTTTATATTTATGCTATATAAATCTCAGAGTTAAACACTATAGAATTACATAGTCGTTTTCACTGTGTTATAGTTTTAAGAATAATATAGAATTATTATTATTATTATTCTGATAACAAATACTATAAAATGTTACGTTGTATTGTTATCCATTCATTATATCTGTAGTCTAGTTCTGTGTGAGCAATTGCAGAAATCGGGTTCTAGTACTTGTGATATCGTAGAGTGATTTACATTTCTAGGTGTCTTTTTTACTAGCAATCTTTTCCTCTTTAGTTGTAACGTCGTCGACTACCGTAAAGCTCAAAGCTACAAAATATCACCAAAAAATAAGTGTTATCTATCTACTCTGTGATGATTAAGATACTAAGTAAAGATTCTAATATTGATTTATGTGATAGTTATATAAACATTCACGATAAAATAAAAAGAAAACCGTACTAAAAATTGATAGGTCACGTGGATCCTCATCGTCCGCTTGAATAAACATTATTCCGAGCTGTATTCTCGTACAAAATTACAAAACATGGAGCAGCTTTTAGCACATGATAACAACTAGTGTTAATCATATAACCAGAATAATATTTTAGGTAATTGTTATATGTTATTTATAATTATTATTAAATCGTTTACTTAACGATAATGTGAAAACAAGTGTCGTGCTCCGGCGGCGATATTGTCTCTAGCGCAAAGAAAATTTGTCGGAATAAAAAGAAGCTGTCTTAGATCCAACAACACAGGAGTGGGCTTTATATGAATTTTATGGGTAGTTTTTGTTTGTTTGATGATGTTAGTCCGATTCCTGATAAAAAAATTTAGTTAGCACATGCGAACCAAATTTTATATCGCGTAAATATACAATATAACGATAGAAGTGTTTTCTAGAAATTTGATTGATGGAAGTTTAAATATTTAATTTTCTTATAACATACAAGTATGATTTGCAAGGTCATGCCGAACAAAAAAAAAAAAGAAGAACTAATGCACTCTGAACCGGTTAAATACAAATATGGGATTAGATTTTAGATTCACAATGTTTTTGGTTGAAGAAAATTTTGATTTACAAGGTCAGCTGAACATCAAAATTTTGAACGAATAAAAAAGTGGCTGGCGTCGTTAGCTGGCGAATTATATGGGCCGTATTCTTTCACTTTCGTGCAGTATGACTATGATGGTAACAGCCAGAATATGGTCCATTTGAAAGACTACAGCCCATATAATTCGTGCCCGAAATATGGTCCGTTTGAAAGATAAACAAACGAAAGAGTCAGACTGTTTCGTATATGTAAGGTTGTCAACCAAAATAATTCCATACAAAAATACATTTGCTGATGTCTCGGCAGCTAACCAATAAATAAAAGTGCTTACGAACGAGATTTTTTTTTTTTTTTTAGAACAGACTTTTCCTGTAAAAGAAAAACGTTCGGCAATTGTTCGGATGGGCTTCATGTAAGAAGATAATAAATAACTCTTTATATCATCTATCTCATGCATTTTTAAAACGAAAATTGACAATTCCGTCAATGCTAAAACCATCTAGACTAAATTTATTAAATATAGTATACATTTTAATTATCAGCTATGCATTGATTGAATCATCATCCATCAATATTCAAACTCGTATAATTAGAAAACAATTCAATCGTCATCTGATCTGAAAGTCATAAATTTGGCTACATATATCGTGGACAGTGCATAACAATCCAAGTGAGTCAGGTATATTTTTATTTTTATGAAATGTTTGGATCTGTCATGACGATAAGTTGTTTATTCCCTTTAATTGATTTGGTCCTAATGTATGGTTCCAAAGCAACATAAGAAATCAAAAGGTTGAGGAAGAGTCACGTCCGGACGACATAATTTTTGGTTTCTTCTGGTTTTTGTTCTCCAATTAAAAGGAATTAGTGTATTATAATAAGGGAATAAACTAAAAAACGATTAAAATAATACAACCCACCATTTTTTATTTATAATAATTCTGTTATTGTATGTGCATTTCATCTAGAAGGTCAACTAGATGTGACTTACGCGATTAGATAATCAGAAGATCGTTATCAAGTTAAACGATAAATTGTGAACAAAAACGGGAATGATTCATCTTAACGTCGTTTTCATCGAGAGAAGAAATTTATGGAATATTTCTAATGCCTAAAACAATTAGGTCATTTTGAAGGGTTCTGATACTAATTATCAGATTTTTTAAAGTTATGTCGAATATTCATATTACAATGATATCATCTTATTTGAAACCAAGTGACCAAACCTGGATATAATTGTTTTTAAGTCATTTTTCTCATATTAATTGGAATTCTACTTGACATTATATATCAAATCAAATATCTTTATCTAAATTTTTAATAGTAAATTGAATTGTTCTCGCAACATTTATCTCTAGAATACAAAACTTTGGAAGGAAGCAATAGTTGCGTTTATAGAATGAAATTACGCTGTTTATACAAAACTATGTAAATCGACTTACTTAATTCATTATGCTGGAAAATGACTTTCAGATTACTTTCTTTTGATTCAATTTTTTTTTTTCTAAACCACACGACTAATAAATTCGAACAATACTAGTTTGCGAGCTACAGATTTTTTTTATAAAACTCTTAACAACCTGTTTTGAAGTCTAGACTATATATGACCATGCTTGACATGGCTCAAATCATAGCTTCGAACTCCAAGCGAGGCAAATATACATTTGATCTGTTAACACATTTGCACCTAATAAATCTAAAGCGTCATTCGAGTAAAACAATTACTCTTGTGGATACCAAAATAACTTTGTTTTTTTTTTCAGCACCAAAATAAAACTTATTTATACGTCAGAAGAACAAAAGTAAAACTCCGGAAAAACTAGTGGACTACTTTTAGTCCAACAGACGGTCGATAACTATATATATATATATATTCAAAAATAGAAACATGCTACACATACTACACTATGTTATTTTATTACAACAACATCGATTATCTAACATTACAATGGAATATTAGTTGAGAAAAACGGATACTAATTACTAAAAGTCTAAAACACTAGCATACGTATTACAAAACACCGATTATTATATTACAATGGAAAACTAGTTGAGAATTTTATGTACTAAAGCTAGCTAGTATTTGACAAAATACCCACTCTTTATTCTATTATACAAGGGAAATACACTAATTCGTAGAAACGACACACAGTTTTAAACGCCAAAGAGTTCGAAAACAATAAGCATTTCTAAGCACCACGTGCCAAGTCCCTGTTACGTTCAATAAACCGTACACACTCCTCCGTGAGTCTGCAGAGCGACTGGTGCGCCGAACCACCACCATCGCTGCTCAACGACATATCCCCCTTGTCTCTTAGCTTCTTCACTTTTCTTCTCATCTCCTCACCTTCCTCTTCCGCCATTACCTTCCTCACAATAGCCTCAATCTCCGATCTCGTAATTGCCTCTTTCGAATCATCAGCTCGGACGGCGATTCCGAGTTCGTCGCTGAGCAACGCCGCGTTCATATTCTGCTCGGCGAAAAGCGGCCAGGCGATCATCGGCACGCCGCTAACCACGCCTTCTAGCGTCGAGTTCCAGCCGCAATGTGTCAAAAACCCACCAACGGCCTTATGAGCCAAAACTTCAGCTTGTGGGGCCCATGATGGGACCACGAGACCTCTGTCGCGAGTACGAGTCACGAACCCTTCCGGTAGGTATTCCGGTGTGCTGTCTTTGGTTCCGGCTTGGTCAGCGGAGAAATACTGACAGCAAGACGAACCGTCGACCGGGGGTCGAACCACCCAGACGAACCGTTGCTGGCTCTGCTCGAGTCCCCATGCCAGTTCGGTTAGCTGTTTAGCCGTTAGAGAACCGCCACTCCCGAAGGAGATGTAGAGGACCGACTCATCTGGTTGTTCGTTCAACCAATCCAAAACCGGGTGATCGGTTTTCGATGTTTCTACCGGTCTACATAATGGACCGACCGGGTAAACCGGTACGCGAGCTACCCGACCCAAAAGTTTCGGGTCATGAAGGGATTTCAGTGATTTAGGCTCCATGTCATCCCATGTATTCACCAAAATGCCATCTGCTTTTGGGTAAGCCAGAGAGTGACGAACAAAATCCCGGTACAGCGGTTCGTCCGGAACCAGGTATGCGTCCAAAGTATCTTCGAATCGAACCGGTTCACATCCCGGTATCTCGAGCGGTTTTCTTTGTACTGTGTGCTCTTCTTTGACATGTTTGTCCAAAGTTGGATAATACATAGCAACCCCAAGATAACGAGCGTTGGAAGCGATCAACACATACGTTAACATTTTGAACTCGGATGCTAGACATAAAGCATCTGTGCCGAACAAGTCGATGATCAGAGCCGTTGGCTTTTGATTCATCGTAGCGATCTTGGATCGGAGGGCTGGAACGGTTTCACGCATAATGATTCCGATCTTGGTCACCACGTGATCTGCGGGGTCCACTAGATGAGAAATGTCCGGCGAAGGAATGTTGACGACGTCCACGTCGGTCGAGTTTAAGAACTTGGACTGAGCAGCGGCTGCGTCGGTTTCGAGGATGAAGATGGTGACACGGAAGCCGTGGTTAGCGGAGAGACGTTTAGCGAGCTCGATCACCGGGATGAGGTGGCCCATTCCGGGACTTGAAAGCATAGCGGCGTGTGGTTTTGTGATTTGCATTGATACTTCTTCTTCTTTTTCTATATTATTTGGTTTAAATTTTCTGAGGATTTGTACGTATTTTTTGTTGTAGTTGATTATGGGTTTCTATGGTAGCTCGTTTGGGTTCATTTATAGCCAATTCTATTACTACTTGTAGATTTTTTATAACTTTAATTGATGACCAAAATCTGTAACTTGATATTTAATTATTTACTTTCTTCTTTAAAATTGTAACTTATAGGAGTAGTTTGAATTAGTGAACCACTTTATTGTTATAGATGTTTCTACCGCCGATTCAGTTTTATGTGTGAGGTGTATACTATAGTTTTTATTAAACTACGATCTTAATTCTTAAGGGTGCACATGGACGTGCTCTGCGAAGACATTGTGCAGAGATTCGGTTAATTAAGATGCAATTTTTGGAGAAAAATGTTTTCCAAGACACGAATTAAAATTGGATTATTAATTAAACCAACTGTCCAAAATGTTTGAAGAAGCTGCTAATTTTTTTTTCATTCAGTTATTATTTATCATAAATTGTGAAAACAATTACGTAAATGATCTTACAAAAGTAACTCTTTATTGGTTTACAGAGTTTCCTAATATTCGAATCTCAACCATATTAAAAATACCAAAATATGTCAGTTTCTATTTCTATATGATTTTCTTGAGACTCGACTAATGTGTTAGATTCCGTATTCAATTATAAAGATAAACATATTATAAAATGGTTTTGTCGGTGGACGTAATTTTCTTTTTTAACAGATTGAGCAGAGTGTAGTGCACGATGGTCACTGGTTGACCATCTTGAGATCTGGAGTTAAAACCAGTCGGAGTCTTTGTTTTTAGCTTTAAGTATCCACCATTCCACTCATAAGTATAATTTTATAATTACGATCGACACAGGTAACCTAAATGTAATTCTTAAATCTGTTACATTAATGAGGAATTATTATCAACCCACATAAATCTGTTTTGTTTATCAAAAAGTAATATGAAGCCATGCAACTTTTTGGGTTTTGAACAATGAACCCATGCAACTTGATTGTTGTTTTCTCGTCTATAAAATTCGATAAAATTCGCACAGTGAAAGTTCAAAATTAAATTTCCAAAAAGTTTTTTTTAAAAAAACGCACAGTATTTGTGTATGTATATGTTTAGTATGATAAAACTAAGATATATGGCTGTGATTTTTTTCTTCTTTTTTTTTGCATACTAGAAAATACCGATAAGATTATTAATTGGTTCCTCACAAGTCACAAGCTCTAGCTACCACCACAGTTGTCCTGCATATATATTTTATATTATAATCATGTGTTTTAGGAAAACTATTTGAGAAATCTATAGAAAAAATTACCATTTATTAATCAACACATGATCGAACTCACGTTGAAGATATTGGTGGATCACATGCCCAATACTATATTTTATTTAAAATATGTTAGCTAGTAATTAATATTGACCTGCAGGAGAATGCATACATATATATCCTACTTATGAAGAAACTTGTATATACATTCCATCGAAGAAACGGAGAAGAAAATAAATCTTTAGGCCATATATGTGTTTTGATTCTATGTTGAAAGTATCTGAATTAACACCACACAACCATTTCCGTGCATGTCTTACAAACCTAACCTAGCTAGCGACTCTCTTCATTTTTTCTTTATATATTTGTTTATCATGTACGTGATTGCTGGTAACAAAATTTGTTAGATTATCTAGTTAGTCCGATCTCTTACTTTATTCATTGATCAAGCATATGGCTTACAATCACTGATGAAAAAAACATAAGATAATGCATTTTTGACTTTGTTGTATTTTAAAATTGAGAATGATATTATTTATTTTAATTTTAAGTTGACAAAACAAACATATTTTAGTTTATTAGAAAATGAAAACGTTGGCAGTGTTAACAAAAAAGAAAACCATCAAATTAATTGTCCTCCATACAAATCATCATATTGCTGTTTTAAAAATATTTTAGATCACTCCATTAAAATGCCCAAATGACCCGGTGGCGCGTGGCCTGTGGACGCCATAAAAGGTGTTCATTCAAATTAAGCACATTGTATTATTATGGCGGTTAGTGAAAATCACCAACTAATCGTGAATAATAATTGGCCCTCTTGTTGAAATTTCCGTTATTATATATATCTTGATTTTTCTCCTGCTATCTCCATCACTACGGAATATATTCCCCGTGACCTCACAAAACAAAGATTTAACTTATCAAATGCTAGACACTAAAACAACTTTGAATGACTCCATGCAAGATGGTTAAAAAAAGGTTAACTCTAAGGAAGGAGATCATCAAATTTATCATAAATTAAAATTGGATCATTAGAGTTGATTTTATAGCTTATATATATATTTTTTTTTTGACCGCTTATATTTATCTACAATGTGTTATTTCTAAGCCTCATACTTCAATGAAACAAATTACATGGAATATGTTAAATGGTAAGTCAAGTCTTGAACGAGGAAAGTGGCAATTTCCGTCTTACGTAAATAATACCTAAATCATATATATCAGTGATTAATTATATAAAGTGGTCCGACTTTGGTTTTGATAATATATGGTCCTCCTAGTTAATTTCTCTATTAAATTATTCTTGCGTTTTTTTGAATTGATTGAATAATTGATCTTAGTATTTGAATATTTGGCGCGACCGTTGTTAGCAAACACTATGCAACTTAAATAAACTGCAACAAGGCGGTCTAATTGATCTATTATATGTCCAGATATTATGCGGTCCAATCAGTCTATCACATGCCACAATGATAGGTTATTTCCGACTCAAGTATGATAAAGAAAAAACGAATGTAAATTGAAGTTTTGGATTATATTCTAAAAATACTGTTTAATTAAGAAAAACCATTATAAATTTTGTGTTGCTACTTGTATAAAGTGAAACATCATGATTTTTTTTATAGTGATTGCAAGGTTTGTTAACAAAAAATTCAACTAATCATCTAAATTTAATGCATATATTCTTGTCAATTAACTTGTTTGTATAAAAAATAATGAGATGTAGTTTATTCTGTAGGACACCACTTTGTTTTTCTTTGGTAAAGTTTGGACCTATAAATAGTTTCAACTATGCATATTTTTTTAGGATCGATGAAAAAATCAATGGACATATATAACCTTATGGACAAAGATGAAAACTAAAGTAAATTATAATCCAAACAAGAATCAGTTGAAGCAAGTGTTAAATAATGTTGCAAGTTGGTTTAGAAAAAACAAGATTTGATTTGTTAATTTATTTGTCAATTTTAACAACAATGATTTTATACCTAAATGGTAAGAAGAATACTCTTTCTCCACTTACTCATATAGATTTTGATATGTTTACTTTTGAAAAATACTATGAGTAGAATGGTTTTTGAAACATTGATGAAATAATGAAATCAGTGAAAAAAAAAAGTTTGAGATAATTTTTTATATAATACATGGCTTCGTACAAGTGATGTACATATGAGTTTACAACACTGTCCTAGTTTTAAAATTAGATATTGGTTTTCATATAGTGATGTATGTAGAATATTTATGTTAGTATACGTTTTAATTTAGTATATTTTATTTTAAAATTATTGATAATTCGTTTGTTTATTTTGAGAAAAGATGTAGGGATAAGATTCTGAAAGAATAGGAATATAGAAAAAAAAATGAGAAAGTGGAAAGAAAACAAAAACTTTCTCAAAGCAAAACATATCCTACAAAGTGAAGAGTTAGAACCTTAAACCCTTAGACCCATAAGCAAACTCGATTTGCTTCTGCATAAGAAACACAAAATCTTCAACCTGGAAGCAATTAGAGAGGGGAATAATAGCAGCAAGCTTGGCAGGAATTGATCGACGAGGGGAGTAACATCATCAGCAGAAATTGACAATGCTATTTGAGGAGTTGGACAGCTGAGAGAAAGAGTATTTGAAAATTCAAATTCAAAAATGAGTGAAAAAAGAAAAAGAAAAAGAAAAGGAAAACGAACTTCTAGAGAAAGAAGAGCAGACGAGATGTCAGTTTGACCCTCCATACTCCGAACTGCAAATTCGAGAACATGATCCATCATGTTTTTATTCATATGAAAGAAAAGATAATAGAATATTGAAACTCCTATAAGTTATTTAGAAATAATGAATTATAAACTAAAGAAAAATATAATAGTATCATAAATAAAAAACCTCTTATCTTTCTTGTGAAATTTAAATACATATATATGTAAATAAATAAGAACATAGTTATGCAAGATTTTACTTTAGCCTTGTTCATAGACTAGAGAGTAGAGACAACAAGGTGGATTCTTTGGTCCGGACACTATTTATTTTTAAAACAACTATAAAGGTTTGCAAGATTTTACTTTTATTGGGGAGAGTTAATTTTATTATGTTTTCCAAAAGAAAGCATGATGAGATAGAAATCTTATACGTTAGCTGTTGATAATAAATAACTGAAGGGTCTCCGGAGTAAATTTTTACTCATAACTAATGAGCCACCCATAAGCTCTAAACTTATTATATTATTGTCCCCAAAAAACTTAATTTGTTATGATAACGGAAAGAGACTCTGACCTTTAACTTTACTGAAGCCCATCCTACATTTAATCACGGCTCGTCGTAACCCAAATAGAATTTCATCTAGGCCCATCAGCTTCACAGCTTTCAAGGGATTGAGTTTTGGCCCACTTTAATGTTTAGAGCAACTCGTAAACGACGTCGTTTCGTTTGCGAGCACGTGATCGTCAACGCCTGTGCGATCGGTCGTCGGGTCTGCTTCTTGTTCATCTTCATCTTCTTCTCTCTAGTGGTCACTCACTCTATACCCGTGAAAGAAAAACCCTAGGAGGCAGATATGATGAACCTCTCGAGATCCGTCGCGTTGATCTCTTTATTCCTTCTTCCGTTGATTAGCTTCTCTTTCTCCGTCGAGAATCCGACGGATCGGCGGGTTCTGGTTCTTGTGGACGATTTATCACTCAAATCCTCTCATTCTATCTTCTTCAGCACTCTCAAATCCCGTGGATTCGATCTCGATTTCAAGCTAGCTGAAGATTCGAAGCTCGCTCTTCAACGATACGGCCAGTACTTGTACGATGGGCTGATCATCTTCGCCCCGTCGACAGAGCGTAAGATCTGAGTTGCCTGATCGCTAGTTTTCGTATATATATTTGGGAACCGATCTGTACATTTTCATTTCCATTTTCCTTAGGTTTTGGAGGCTCGTTGGATTCGAAATCCATTGCTGATTTCGTTGATTCGGGTCGTGACTTGATCTTATCGGCGGATACTTCTGCATCTGATCTGATCCGGGGAATCGCCACAGAGTGTGGGGTTGATTTCGATGAGGTTCGTCTCTCTCTCAGTACTAGAGTACGTGGAATTATCTTCCTCTATAGGATTTTTGATTTGTTAGCTTATTTGTCTCCTTAGGATTCTTCAGCTCTGGTTATCGATCATTCCGGCTTCTCCGTCTCTGATGTTGACGGCGACCACACCTTGATTGCTGCCGATGATTTAGTTAAATCCGATGTCATTCTAGGCAAAACCAAGATTGAGGTAACTTCCCTGCTTTCTAGTTAAGTTATGTATGTGACTACATTATACTTTAGGTTCATTATGTGTTTGTTTTTGTTTGGATTACAGGCTCCCGTGCTCTTCAAAGGGGTTGCGCATTCTTTGAACCCTACTAACAATCTGGTGAGTCGACGAACTTGCCTTTTTCTTGCAGTATGATATTCATGTGAGTTACTATGCCTTGATGTGAGTATTCACTTATTGCCTATTCATGCCTCATACTCCATTCCTAGGTTTTGAAAGTTCTTTCAGCCTCTCCCTCTGCTTATTCTGCTAACCCAAGCTCCAAGTTGTCGAGTCCTCCCCAGCTCACTGGCTCCGCAATTTCGCTACTGTCTGTCATGCAGGTTTGTTCTTGGATGATTCCATGTTCCTGTGAAATCTCAACTATCATGTTCTTGGCTCTACTCTTCTGAAAATTATTTTCATTCACTTCACAGATTTTGATATTTATCTAAAATCTGCAGGCCAGGAACAATGCTAGGGTTGTGATCTCAGGCTCTTTGCAGTTGTTTAGCGACAGGTGAGTAGATTATTGTTGGTCTCCTCCAGCTAATTCATGCATATGGATGTTTCTGAATCAGAGATTTGTTTGTATGAGGCAGGTTATTCAGATCTGGTGTCCAGAAACCAGGGAGCCCGAACAAGTAAGTAGGCACATATTTCATCAAGTGA
The DNA here is from genome assembly GCA_900406495.1 of Sisymbrium altissimum. Lineage (NCBI taxonomy): Eukaryota > Viridiplantae > Streptophyta > Magnoliopsida > Brassicales > Brassicaceae > Sisymbrium > Sisymbrium altissimum. The sequence continues at coordinate 80,265 of OVBI01000378.1, forward strand.
AACTATCACTTCACATGATCTGATATCTACAAAGATTTAAGGATTCTTTTTTGGTCAATGATAAATCTTATTTTGTTTTGAAAGAAGATTAACTGATCTTATGTAAAACTTTCCCAGATATGAAAAATCTGGCAACGAACAGTTTGTGACTGAACTAAGCAAATGGGTCTTCCACGAAAGAGGCCACCTGAAGGTATATGCAGAGTCTTTTCCACTTGTTTTGCTCTCCCCTTAAAACCTTTGTAGCTTTGAGATTCTTTGTTCAATTAGTCACCACTTTAACCTTCATGGGCACGTTCCTCACCTATCTTGTGTGTCCAGGCTGGTAGTCTTGTACACCACAGGGTTGGAGAAACAGACGAGCCAGCAATATATAGGATAAAGGATGACCTGGTATGGCTTCTACTTCTTCTGCCTCACCCAAAGTTTTCTGGTCCTTAGGTGACAATCGCCTGGTAATTTAGTGTGAATATGCGGCTAGCTTTTAATGTGGCATTTCATCGCAGGAATTTTCTGTGGAGATACTCGAGTGGTCAGGGAAGAGTTGGGAACCGTATGTCGCTGATGATGTGCAGGTTCAGTTTTACATGATGAGCCCATATGTTTTGAAAACCTTGTCAACAGACAAGAAGGTGACTTATTTCTGAGCTCCAAAACAGAGTCTTGTTTTATTTATTTCGTATTTAAGATTCCTTGAGGTTTAGAAGTTAGAACTCAGCCTGCTTGGTTGCCTACTTTGCAGGGTCTCTTCCATACATCTTTCAAGGTTCCTGATGTCTATGGTGTATTCCAGTTTAAGGTTGAATACGAAAAGCTCGGCTACACTACATTATCTCTCTCAAAGCAGGTGAGTGAACTATATCTTAAGAGTTATGCTAGCTGTCTGTCTAGACAAAGACATATGACGTAAAATAAAATGTGGACATTTGCAGATTCCTGTGCGGCCTTACAGACACAATGAGTATGAGAGATTTATCCCAACTGCGTATCCTTATTATGGAGCCTGCTTTACCACTGTAAACCCCATACTTCACTCATCTCTTCTTTACTCACACACACAACCGATAAAGCTAACATATCATCTTTTGGTCTTCAATACAGATGGCTGGTTTCTTCGTTTTCAGCTTCGTCTACCTTTACCATAAGTAGAAAATCCCTTGAATGGTTCTCCAGTCGCATAAAGTAAGACAGACCTTCACATTTAGACGAGTAAAAAACATTTGAATTTTGAGACCATGTTTTTTCGCGAACAAGCTTTAGTCAACACTTCCAACCTTTTTTGTTCCCCTGATATTTTATGTGAGCGGTAAGTTTGACACCCTTCCGCTTCTCTCTTTTCCCTTTGGTAAAGTATGTCGGAGGCAGGTCGGCACTATTTGAAACGTGTCTGTGAGATTCACTACTTAAAATCTCTCGAACGTGCTGACCTATATCCTAAAGAGTTGAGCATTTAGTGAATTACATAAATTATGTGAATAACAAAAAAAAATATCCGGTAGATGTGTGGGCTACAAGAATCGGTAGAAGACTACTTATCATGTTTTTTGGTAGAAGACTACTTATCATGTTTAGAATAAAAAATTCAGCTGGTTTATTCTAAGTTTTACCAATTAAGATTAAAGAAGTAGAAAAACATTTTAGCCCATTCACTCTGAAAATAAGGAGAAACTCGTAAAAATTGAGTAAATCCTAACTTTAATAAGGTAAAAATGTTTACTTCAAAAAAAAAATCTTTTCTTTTTTTTGCCACCTCTGATAGCGCAACTAATCACACGCAAATTATCAGAGGCATCTGTGTAAATAAGTGAAAGGCAAGGATGCTCGTGTAAAAGCAGAAATCATCTGAACGGGGGTCAATAATAGAAAATATTGGGCATCCATGTCAATAAGCGTAAGTGAGGGTACATATGTGAATAAGAAAAATAGAAGGTAAATGTAAGACTAAAAGACGTAAACGTATTGAGTGTTTATGTGAATACGCCAAAGTATGGGGCTCATGTATAAAAATATCTGGTGCTTGTGTAAATGATTGAAGATTCGTCTCTTTTTCTTGTTTTTAAGAGGTCTTTTTGTTGTTTTTAAGAGGAAGTGTTTTCTTCCTTCTAGTCCAAAATTGTTTAGAGGAATTTTAAGTTTTGTAGGAAATTTTTTTTCGGTTGTTCGTTTATAAAAAAAAATAATCTAATTTAGTCCCAACTCAAACAAAAATATAACAGTTATTATTACGATTTTATTCAGAAGAATTAATGTAACCTAATATATATACCTAAAAATGAGTAAATAATAGAAAGAGTAGTTGTTAGGATATTTCTAATGTATAATTCTATTTTTTATTTTAAAATAGAGTAATTTTAAAATAATATTGAGTTTTGTTCTAACCCTATTCTATTTTTTACTTTAAAATAGAATAATGAACAAAAAATAGAATAACTCTACTTTTTACTCTATATTTAAAGTAATTTCAAACTTTTACTTTATTTTAGAGTTAGAAATAGAATAAAGTTAGAATAAATTTACTCTAAAATACATTTTTACTCTATTTTAAAATAAGAAATAGAGTGGAATTGGAGATGATCTTATTCGTAAGCTTAAGCTTATAATTTTCCTATAGACACATACAAGTTAGATATATCAAAGTTTGACACATTTTTAAGCATTCAAATAGCATGAATAAATATATTATTTTATTATGATCTATCAATAACATTTATTATTTTACTGCAATATATTATAATGTTAACATTTTGAATAGAAATATTATTTTATTATGATCTATTATGATGGTAATATTTATTAGATGATAATTTTATTTTTCTCTCTAGGATGATCGTCCCAAGAGAAACAATAAGGATCTGATCCATCACGATTTATACGACACATAGGAAGTATATTGTCTTCACCTCTCACTTCCCAAATGCATTCTTTACATACTGGTATCTTTCCACCTACATAATCATCTCGTGATGCTCTAAATATATCAAAATAGTGAGATCCACCTCTATGCCACGTAAAATGGCAACGAAATTTTGTAGTTTTCCAAATATTAACACGAAATCTGAAATCCCAACTATGAGTCCAAGGAATATGGATTAATCCTAAATCATCTTCTGAAGATCTACAATGAACATTCAGAGTTTCCTCACTATAAGATATAGCGTTGCGGATTACAACATGTTTTTTCGCCAGTGGTAAAAAGCCGTCATCACCACCAAATTTTGATGTTGGTCCTTCCGCTATAGCATTTGAAACATTTAACACTGATACAAAAATAACAAAAATAGATGAGATCATAAACATCAATATATAATGAGGTTTATTGAACCAAGCCATAATTATGTAAATTATGTTATAAAAAGTTTATTAGATAAAACTTAGAATGCACCTTTGTTCTCTATTTATAGATGTTAACAAAAATGTAAGAATGCAAAGTTCAAAAAAATAAATAAAATTTAGGATACATTGAATGCATATTAGTATGGTAATATCTTATACTTTTTAAACTAGTGGAGAATATAAATTTAACCCCATGTAAAAAATGATTTAGCAGTCAAACTAAATGCAATAGTTGACTAAAAAAAACTATAAATGCTATAATGTATTTGCTTATCAGCCCAAATGCAACAGTTGACTAAAAGAAGAAAAGGAAAAAAAAAGATAAATAGAATTTTAAAAAACAAATTTGGCTTTTTCATATATATATATACGTTATGTTATTCACAAGCATGTATATTTAAAAATTAATAATAAAAATTAATTTAAAATAATATAAAAATATATAAAATAAGTCAGT